>JARVZY010002981.1:0-27137 GCA_030686995.1 Artemisia argyi
TATGATACATGTGATTCAACGGGTCTTTAAGCTATCACAATAAACAAGAGTCACGGTCAATCACTTTCAAAGGTTGGTCTGTATCTGCCACACCCAATTTTCACACGTAGAGAACTATACGTTGCTGTTTCCAAGGTCAAAAGCAAAATAGGTTTGAAGGTGGTCATTTGTGATAAAGATGATAATATATCTTGGAAACGTACTAAAAATGTTGTTTAAAAAGTACTTCAAGGCGTGTGATCAATATTCAACATATATGTACAATTATATATATGACATGTCAATGACACCATTTTTTAACTTTACATATACTCCTATCAACAATTTACATATTTAGGTGTTCATATAATGAATATGGACTACTAACTGTTTGATGTTGACTGCATATCTTTGCTCTCAAAGACTATTTACCAGTTGAAGAAGAGGATACATGCATGCTTATTTTCTTAATAAAATTGCTCACCAAATTGTTTATCGTATTATTGACATGTTACTTATTATTCCTTTCAGAAAACAATAGAACATATTTACGTTCGTTGTAGTTTGTTAATTTCTAGATGAGGAAATGGTTTACCTTAGTTGCGATATTATTGATAAAACTGATTGTGGGACATCAATCGATGAATCTATTTTCTGAACAGATTTTATCAATAGACTAAAGTTCTCAGATGTTCTAAACCATAGTCTGGCGTTAAAAGTTTGTGTTTCGATAATGTTGCTGAGGAATATTGATCAATCTAATGGATTGTGTAATGGGACACAACTTCAAGTTTTGTGATTATTACGCACTTCTATTCAAGCACAAATCATTAGTGGGACACATTTTAGAAATAAGGTTATCATATCATGATTGAGAAATACTCCATCTGATAATTGTTTACCTCTAAAGATCGTGAGGAAACAATATCCCATTTCGGTGTCATTCGCTATGACAATAAACAAGAGCCAAGGGCAATCACTTTCAAAGGTCAGATTGTATCTGCCACGTCCTATTTAATTTTCACACATGGACAGCTATATGTGGCTCTTTCACGTGTCAAAAGCAAAAAATGTTTGAAGATGGTAACCTATAAAAAACTACTATAAATGTAGTATATAAAGAAGTTCTTCAATATCTATGATCAAACGGTCAATATGTATATACAGTATACATATTATATGTTTTGTGGCATTTTTCTTTTTTACACTTATTATAAATCCCAAACTTTTTTTACTTATATATTTTTTAAACTTATTAGGTGTTCGCGTAATAGACATTTTGTTGAAGTGTTAGAATGTTTACTACATACATTTGCTTCTAAAGACAAATATATTGGAGATCAAGAGGTAATGAACGTTTGTTACACAGATATTTACAAACATTGTATTTTATACTATCAGTCACTTATAACTCATTATTCCATTACAAGAAAATTTGATAGCGTTTACTTTCGTTGTTCTTTCTTACTTTATCCGCATACTTACTTTTTTTTAATCAAAAACCCTCTAAAATCCCGTGGATTCCATGGGTGTATAAGTAATATTTTGGAAAAATAATTGAAATGATTGAAAAAATATGAGAACGTTAACAACGTGCTCTGTCAAGTGACAGCGTTTTATTAGTACGGGAAACAAATAACAAAAAGCGACAAATACATATTATAATTCATTACTTATCTAATTTCCGTATCTTTAAATTTAACGATCACCATTCTTTTCCCATCTACTGCTTTTTCTACTTCTTGTTCTTAGTTCTAGTTCTAGTTATAGTTCTAGAGAGAGAGAGTAACAATGGCAGCTCTCTCTATCTCAACCTACATTTCAAAACCAAGTATCAACGACTTTAGTCTCAGTAATAACAAACACTCCAAAAGTTTCTTCTTACTCAAGCTTAAATTGAACAAGAAGCTACATTTTAGACGAAGGAACTTATCGGTTAATAATGCCCTTAGCGTTAATCAGCAGTTATTTTCAGTTCAACAAGGTATATTTACTTACTAGTTACCATAATTACGTAACACTACTTCTTATTTCTAACTCAAAGTATTACTCTAGTAACTAACTTTGTTGTTTTAAATGGTTAAGGTTGTGTCTAGCTACCAGACTTACTTTTGAAGCATTTATTAGCTTTTAGCTTTTAGCGTTTATTGTATAAGCGCTTAGCTTTTAGATTTTGTTTAAACGCTCCTATTAGAAATGCTAATAAAATAATCGTTTAGCTTTTACATCATTTGCACTTTATAATTACAGCTACACAACTTTATATTGCCAAAAGCTTTTATAAAACAAACATACGGCTAGTTTTGCTAAGCGTAACCTAAATTTTGTACTTATGGATGTTCAGTTTGGTTTACCACTATGATTATTGATTACTTAATTAATTTCAGAAGTTTAGCTTTAAAATTTGTTACTCTATTTGTCGCGATATACATGTAATATTATTTTTACTGAATGTAATTCAAATTTACGACTTTGCAACCTACAATTTTACTATTTTTGTTGTTGTTGAGGTGATATCAAGACACAGGATATTTACCTCTTTGTTAATTACTTTTTAGTTCTAGTAATTACTTACATTGTGAATTTGTGACGTTACAGATTTTAAGTTCTTTTTCTTTTGTGCAGAAACAACGGATGCTTCAAGTAATGGTACAGTTGTTCCTGATTCTGAATCAGTTATATCAAGCATCAAATACCACGCAGAGTTCACACCATCATTCTCTCCTGACAAATTTGAGCTTCCAAAGGCGTTCTACGCGACCGCTGAAAGTATTCGTGATAAGCTTATCGTTAATTGGAATGCCACATATGCACACCATGAAAAGATGAATGTGAAACAGGCGTATTACTTATCTATGGAGTTTCTTCAGGTTTGTTGTTGTAGTCTTTTATTGTGCTATTATTATTATGTTGGCTTCTTAGTTTGCTAGTGGGTATTTGCTGTATAATGTTCTTATGTTTTGACTGCTGTAGGGTCGAGCATTGCTAAATGCCATTGGTAATTTAGAGTTGTCAGGGGCTTATGCAGAGGCTTTAACGAAATTGGGTCATGATTTGGAGGATGTTGCTAGGCAGGTGAGCTTATTATCGTTTACGTATGTAACTGGTGTTGTTTTTTAGTAGCGGTTTAGTAATGGTAAAACCGTTAAAGTTTTAACATTTTGGTGGTTTGATCATTAAAACTTATTGGGTCATTTTTGCACAATATTTCTAGACTCACAAAAAGAGTTAACGAACTACTGCTAAAAGAAGTCAAGAAATTAACTGAAAAAATGGTGAAAGCTCAGTAGTTTTACCAATAGTAACCCCTTAGTATTTTCAGTTTCTTAATGAGTTAGTAGTTGACAGGAGCCAGATGCAGCACTTGGAAATGGTGGTTTGGGCAGACTTGCGTCCTGCTTTCTAGACTCATTGGCAACATTGAATTACCCGGCATGGGGTTACGGTCTTCGTTACAAATATGGTCTGTTTAAGCAACTCATTACAAAAGACGGTCAAGAAGAAGTTGCAGAAAGTTGGCTTGAGGTTTCCATATTCATCTTCATTCTAATTATTTTACTAAGATTTTTTTTTTTTTTTTTTTTTTACTTGATCTTTTACTCTTCTTTGCAGATGGGCAATCCATGGGAAATACCAAGAAACGACGTCTCTTATCCTGTAAAGTTTTATGGCGAAGTTGTTACGGGGCCAGATGGACAAAAGGAATGGGTTGGTGGAGAAAATATAACGGCGGTTGCTTATGATGTTCCCATACCAGGATATAAAACCAAGACAACTATCAACCTACGGTTATGGTCAACAAAAGTTGCACCTGAATACTTTGACTTAAACGCTTTCAATTCTGGAGATCATCCCAAAGCATATGAAGCTCTCAAAAGAGCAGAAAAGGTTTCATTTTCTCTGATTATTCATTAATGTCGTATCTCATATTTTATTAACTAATGTTTTGTTATGATTAGATTTGCTACATCTTGTACCCGGGAGATGAATCACATGAGGGTAAGACTCTTAGATTGAAGCAACAATATACACTATGCTCTGCTTCACTTCAAGATATAATCGCACGGTTTGAAAGGAGATCTGGGGAGGCACTTGACTGGAATGAGTTTCCTGAAAAAGTGGCAGTACAGATGAACGATACTCATCCGACACTATGCATACCAGAATTGCTGAGAATATTGATAGATTGTAAGGGTCTAAGCTGGAAAGAAGCATGGGAAATCACTCAAAAGTAATGTTTTACTTGTCATCTGAACATATTCTATTTTTTTTCTGTATTTGCCTCATTTAGTTTATTTATATACTTGTGGCAGAACCGTAGCATATACCAATCACACTGTTCTACCCGAGGCTTTAGAGAAGTGGAGTTTGAATCTTCTTCAACAACTACTTCCTCGACATGTTGAGTTAATAGAAATGATTGACAAAGAGGTATTTTCAACCTTATTTAACTTCAGTGATTGCATTACTCTTCATTTCTGGAATCATATCTTTTTCCCGGTTTTCTCTTTACTTCCTTAAAACAATAAAATGTTGTGCACCTCAACAGAACCATGAATTTATACCAATGAAAGAACACTAACACCTCTTATGACTGATATTTTACTCAGTTGATTGATACCATAATTGCTGAATATGGTGTTAAAGACCTTGAGTTGGTTAAAGAAAAGCTGAAACAGATGAGGGTTTTAGACAATGTCGAACTACCTGCATCCATCTTGGAGGTGCTTGTTCAACCTGAGGAAATCCCCCTAGCTGATTTAGTTGAAGAAGAGATTGCAGAAGAAGGTTCAGAGGAAGTAACTGAAGCAACAAGTGAAGATGATGAGCTCAAAGTGAAAGAACCAAAGGAAGTTAAAATTATCCCAAAGGTGACATTTGAGACGGACCCAAATCAACCAAAGATGGTGCGTATGGCTAATCTTTGCGTTGTTGGAGGGCATGCTGTTAACGGGGTTGCCGAAATCCACAGTGAAATAGTTAAGAATGAAGTCTTTAACGACTTTTATAAGGTAGTCTATCGGTAACATATATTATCATTTACCATATTTCTATTACAATTGCCTTTCAAAGAATAAAAATTAATACAAGTAATTTCTTCATTTTGTCTCTTTTCTCTTAAATGTAGCTTTGGCCCGAGAAGTTTCAGAATAAGACAAATGGGGTGACACCAAGACGATGGATCAGTTTCTGTAATCCAGAGTTAAGTAAAATAATAACCAAGTGGACCGGAACAGAAGACTGGGTGTTAAACACTGAGAAGTTAGACGAACTTAGAAATGTGAGTTTACATATTTTCTTATCTCTTATTTTATTTTCCAATAGTCTTCAGCCAGCAATCCATCACTGAACAATAAATTAGAATGTATTATATTCTATTATTTTATCGGTAGAAAGTGAAAGTTTATTTTTTTTGGGTAAAAGGGATGATTCCCCGGAAAAAAGAAAGTGAAAGTTTATAGGCATTGTACAATGACTAAATCAAGACAAATGAAAAAGTTGGGTGCTATTCTATGCACATACCCCATTAAATGGTAACAGAAAGTATAATAATATTCTGTGATATATTACTTTGTAGTTTGCTGATAATGAAGACCTCCAATTGGAATGGAGGAAAGCCAAAAGAATTAACAAAGAGAAAATGGTGTCCTTCCTGAAAGAAAAAACCGGATATCTAGTCAGCCCTGATGCAATGTTTGACGTGCAGGTTATTTTTAACAAAATTGAGTGTTTTTTGACATGTTGTAGTCTGGGAAGTACATTCACTAACTAGTTGTAATGCAGGTGAAGCGTATTCACGAATACAAACGACAACTCTTGAATATCCTGGGAATCGTTTACAGATACAAGAAGATGAAAGAAATGAGTGCTGAGGAAAGAAAAGAAACTTTTGTTCCTCGAGTATGTGTATTTGGAGGAAAGGCATTTGCCACCTACGTCCAAGCCAAGAGGATTGTGAAATTTATCACTGATGTCGGTGCCACTGTAAATCATGATCCCGATATTGGTGATCTTTTGAAGGTGTATATATTGAATGACTCCTTAATCAACTCCATTTTAAGTAACTAATATCCATTTTTTTTTCTTTTGTTTTAGGTTGTTTTTGTTCCAGATTACAATGTTACAGTAGCAGAAGTTTTGATTCCTGGAAGTGATCTGTCCCAACACATCAGGTATACGAGTATAAATTATCTTACAGTTATTTTTCGTTGTATGGGTTTCATAATTGGTGCCCTTTGTTTTTAGCACTGCTGGAATGGAGGCAAGTGGGACGAGCAACATGAAGTTTGCAATGAATGGCTGCATCCAAATTGGAACATTGGATGGTGCCAATGTTGAAATACGACAGGAAGTTGGAGAGGAGAATTTTTTTCTTTTTGGTGCTGAAGCTCATGAAATTGCTGGGCTACGAAAGGAGAGATCCGAGGGAAAGGTAAATTTGAAATCACTTATATGCTTAATGATATGGCTGAAAAATGGGTGGGTCGTGTGGATTGAGTCACGGGTCAAGGTCAAAACAGGTAAAGTTTTGTACCTGTTTACGGTTGATGCAGAACTCAGTTTGTCCAATATTTTGAATTTTAAAAACTATTTAGCGTTAAAAATTTGATTACAAAACTTATAATATTCTAATAATTTTTAAATAAAGTCTCATGATGTATTTGTACATAAAAATTTGCATGGGAATTTTTGACCCATTTGACCCGTTCATAAGTAACTGGATCAGTATTTCCATATATGCTCAATGCAATCACGTATCATGCAAAATGATTCTGACAGATAAAAACAAAGATTACTGAGTAATGTTTTTCACCTGATCACCTCGTGCGCAGTTTGTGCCTGATCCAAGCTTTGAGGAGGTGAAGGAATATGTAAGAAGTGGTGTTTTTGGCCCATACAATTATAATGAACTAATGGGGTCATTAGAAGGAAACGAAGGATATGGCCGTGCAGATTATTTTCTCGTGGGAAAAGATTTTCCAGCATATATCGAGTGTCAAGATGAGGTCGATAAAGCATACAGAGACCAAAAGGTGAATAATTATTCTCCTTAACAATAAGAGTTACATTTCATACTATAATTAACATTCTCTAAACGTTAACGTGGCAGAAATGGACAAAGATGTCAATCTTGAACACTGCTGGTTCCCACAAGTTCAGCAGTGACCGAACTATACACCAATATGCACGTGACATTTGGACGATCGAAGCTCTAGTATTACCATAATTAGAGAGGAACTCAAGGTTATGTAAGTAATTCTTGCTTGTATTTAGATTAATAAACTGAGCTTGCAAAAGCATATTTTTCAAGCTAGATTGTATCTGTTGGAAGTTTTGAATCATAAGTCAGTTGCATCTGATTATCTTTAAACAATTCTATGCAATATAGTAGTCATTATCTAAGGTTTATGTTAATTAAAACACCTCATTAACACTTTTATGATTATTTATTTATTTATTATTTTTTTTTCAAAACAATATACAGTTAGTTTAATTTGTTGTTCAAAATAGACTCTAGAAAAGTAGTTTTCTCAATGAAAGGTAAAAAGCTATGCCGACTTGCCAAGTAATAATAACTTCATCTCCAATAAACCCTAAACCATATTATAATCTTAATATCACAATCAATGGTTAACATCAAAAAAATAGATACTTAAGCTACAAACCAACTTATCAAAGTTAGGGGTTACTATGCTATTGTATTTTTAGTTATCTACCCAAATTACTCTTGTTGGTTGAAATGATTATTTTAGTTTTAGAAAAATAAAAGGTCCTGATCAAATTCATTTTTTTTTTATTTTTTTTTATTATTATTATTTTTTTAATTTTTTAGTTTCACATTTTGGCCGACTAACTTACAGGGTTTAAATCTACTGTCGTACCGACTAAAACCAAATAAAGCTTTTCATTATGTTTTTCAAAAAGTTAGTGTGACTACTTAATGGTTGTTTTCACTTACCAAGAATTGAACTTCACAACTCACACAATTTCGTTTGATACAAATTTACACTGTTTAAACACCCTTTAATCATGTCAAATATTAAATAGGTAAAAGTTATGTGAGGAGTCAAAGACATGGACATTTCAACATATCTCATTTTCAAAGATTTCCTTAAACGGTGGTACAAGATTCAGTAATCTTATCCCCACTAACTTTATGATCATGAGATCATACCAACTATAGTATTAGTAGTGCTTTGTGATCATTTCAACAAGGTTCAATGCTCTTACCCCTTCATTTCTTCACTTTCATAAATGATGTAATTATGTATTTTTTGTGTCGGCATAACTCAGTATAATTTCTTAAAGAAGTTAATATTAGAATTTTTCATGATATGCTTTATGTGCACAAAATAAAGCAACAAGAGACGATGTAGTGTGTTTGGCAAAAATTGCTTGTGATAGTGCTGGTTCTGAAAAAAATTAAAAATATATCTTTTTTTAGTAGTGTTTGGCAAACTTGGTGTAATTTTAAATTAAAAGTGTAAAATGACGTAATTGGACATACAAATAACAAACCCAATATGAATAAGAATTGTGAATAAAATTATTGATATAAATCATAAATATGTAGTATTGCATGAAAATCCATGTAAAAATACAAACAATATTAAAATGATGTTAAATTATCATCCACGATGTACATTTCATATCAAAGTAGGATTTTATTATGATTTACAATGAATGTGAGTTTTTTGAAGGTTAAAATGGTAACTATATAAAAAATAATCTCTAGTCCTTTCTAAAAAGCTGGTTGGATAAACTTTTAATTTTAGAGATTATTTTTCCTATAATCGTTCTTAATCTTGGCAGCCAAACGATACAACTTTTTGGACAATAGATTATTTTGTGAAAAAAAAAGAAGTTGTAGCCCCATAATTTCACAATAATCTCGTCACCAGACATAGCCAATAACTTTTATTATTGGATTTGATGACTTATTGTTATTTTCAATTTTGTTCATCCTAAGCTACAAGGTTTTTTTTTTTTTTTTTTTTTTTTTTTTTTTTTTTTTTTTTTAAATTTAATTTAAATGCTGAATTATACTATATTATAATTTCCCAAACTATAAGCAATTAAAAACATTGCATATCAAATGTATCCATGACATGCTATAGTATCATGACATACAAATGAGAATACATCAATTAACTAACATCAAACTATGCTAACTAGAAAAAATCATATCATCAAGAGGATTACATTTCCCATACTAGATGAATCCAATCTTCATACACAGTTTACATCCTCACACACTATAGATAAGACCCATCCTAGCAGAATGCAGCATCCCTCATACATAACCATCCAACCCCATTGATATTGATCCACATAAGGCTACATTTCGTAACTCATACTAGTAGAAAACATAACCAAAATGTGTAGATTGCAACCTCACACATTTGATTTTGTTTTACTCGTATAATTAGGCATCACCGTATATGACAAATATTACAAACTACCTTTTGATTAATTAACTACATTTCCTGCATAGCAATTCTCACCATTTATCTTGATGTAACTACATCCTCACACCAATAAAATGGCAAAATTAACTAGCAAGCATCATCAATCACAGAAAAGAGAGCTCATAGGAATTACCTAGCAAATCTCCCTATATCCAACCTGAGCAGGAAACCTACCTTATGCAAAAAGCATTAGTTTAGACTACACCTTTTAAATCTCTTCAAGTACATTGATTCCATCAGCATACATTGCAAAGAAGAAACTAGAAGAATGCAACAAGGTTTACTTTTCCAATGCACAAGGCCATCTGCTAAATCTATTTTCAAACACCAGTTTTCATATTCCAACCAATTATGTAGACTGAATGGTAGCTTCATCTTTCACAACTCATTAACTGTTTGTACAAATCAATTCTATTCTCAACCATCTTATTCACGTTTATAATTGAGCAGCACAAAGATCTATATTTTTCCAGTGTAGTCATCATTTTCTTGCAACTTGGAGAACTGCATTGGATCTTTTAACTTTCAGACTTAATAAATGCCATTTAACATTCTCAATTATGATCTTAGACATAATTTCCTTTGTCATGCTTTCTTGTTTGAACAACCTCAATGTAGAACAGTAGGGGGTGAATACGGTTTCTTCGGCTTTTTGGATGTTTAAAAACTTTAAGCCACAGAAAACACCAAGTGGTTGCACAATAAACCAGCAACCACTAACACAACCAAATTATATAAAGCAAGTAAAGAACACAACGATATATACTGGTTCGGGATGGGGGGTTTATACCATCCGTACGTCCAGTTGCGAATCCGCGACTCCGATACTATTCACTAGTATAATCCTTTCGGCGGACTACAAACCGTTACAATTCACTCCACCGATATTCACCAATATCGATGCTCACAAAGAAGGAGTTACTCCCCAACGGTATTCCGCCCTCGAAAACCACCCAAAAGAATCTCACGATTCGACTTCACCTAAGGGTCACAAAGACCACTACCAAGACGTCCCACCGGAAGTATCAAACCCCAACTAGATCCCCAATGATCTAGGCTTGGTCACCAAGACACAAGACTTCCCAAACAAACAATTGAATGAATGAATGAATGAATGAATGTTTGTTCAATCAAGTCCTAACCTAACCTAGAGACTCGATTCTAGTAGAAAGGGTATAGATAAGAAGACCCTCGACACAATCACAAGAGTGGATTAGGTTCTTGTGATTCTTCCCTTGCAAAGAGATGTGTTCTTTCAAAGATGTTAGTATAAAAATCAAGAACACAAGATTAGAGATAGAGAGATAGAGGGATTTGAGAGTGTTTAGAAAGAAAGAATCTAGAGAGAAAGAATAATGGCAAGGGGTGAGGAATACAAGAGGCAAGGGTGGTATTTATAGGCCAAGAACCCAAACTTGGGAAACTTTACCGAGGCTGGCGCGTCACCCACGCGTCAACGCGCGGGCAGCGCGCCAGGCGTCTGTAAGAATTTTCCCAAGTGTTGGGTGTTTGGATATTATAAATACCTATCCTTGCTAAACCCCCAATTGTACTTCACACTAAACCTTAACATTAATCATTCTAAGGTTTACCAACTCAAATAGCCAATTTGGAAATCATTTGTGAAGTGTTTAAAAAGAAACCAAATTACCAAGGGTATAAAGTGTAGATAGGGTAATTTGGAAGGGGTAGAAGTGTATCTCCTCACATGGCATAGAAAAGAGAGAAAGAATATACCAAGGAATATTCCAATGCTTGGGGGGAAGAACGAGATGGAGGGTTGAGATGAGATGGTTTGAATTGGATGGTGGAGATCAAAGGGAGCCTATGTTTGGATTTCAAATAATTTGGCATGTGGGGAATATGGAGGGTTGAGATTAGTTGATTTGAAATAGATGGCTAGGATCAAAGATGCCTTGTGTTTGTATTGAAAAGGGATATTCTAAGGGAATATGCTTTGCTTGGGGGGAAAGGAGAGATCAATGGTTGAGATGGTTTTGGTTTGAAATGGATGGTGAAGATCAAACACATGTGATGGAATGGGGAGGAAGAGAGAATATGCTAATGGTATATTCCAAATCATGGGGGGGGGGGGGGAGAAATAAGATGGATGGTTGAGATGTGTTTGGTTTGAATTTAATGGTTGAGATCAAAGGAGCCATATTTGGGATTCAAACAATTGGTATGTGGGAAATATGAAGGGTAGAGATGTGTTGTAAGGGAACGGATGGTTGAGATGTAATGTGTAAGGAAATATGTAAGAGTGTAAGAGATTGTGTAAGAGAATATTTGATTTGGATATGATTGGATTTATCTTTAGTAGAAATGAGATTAAGAGAAGATTAAGACATAATCTAATTGTTATTAAGAAGAAAAGGTTTAGACAATTAAGATTATGAGTTTAGAAAATCATAGGTTACTTATAAGTTCAAGTAACACAACGTCGAGAATCAATAGTTTCGTATCTCGTGACTTTTCACGACTTGACGTTCTCAACTAATACATTGGTTCAAACAAGTTAAGTGCTTTGCCTCAATGTAAAGCATAACTCAAGTAGGAAAGGATGTGTTTACGCAAAGTGACCTTTGACTTAGTTTGACCAATAAGGGAGTAAACCCGTTACGTGATTAGATAGGACGTAAGCACGGGATATGAGCATATGGATGCTTCAACACGATGTCACGTGAAATATACAAGCTCCCTAAGTTTAGAAAATCCTTGGCTAGAGGCGATAGTTAGAAAACATGAGTTGGCATTTTCCCGTAAATGGGTACTTTAAAAGTAGGATCTCTCAAGTCTCAAAACTCGTTTCGAGTGTTCTCAATTAAGCACATAACATATTCATACCTGTATTGAAAGATCCACATTTGTCGGGTAAGGGGAAAGCCGACTTTTAAAATTCGCCCGGAACCATACAGTGTCCTGGCGCGTCACCCGTGCATTGACGCGCGGGCAGCGCGCCAGGAGCAGACATTGGCTCCGGCGATTTTGAGCTAACGTCTGTTATTTTATGTGTTTCGATTGTTTATTTTTCATCGTTAAAACATAAAGAGATCTTGATCATGTTGCCTGAACAATCTCCCCCTTTTTAATGATGACAAATAAAGACCGAAAGCAAATAAAATTACAAAACTTAGCGAAGACAAAGCGCGCCTTTGGTGTAGCTTGCGTCTTGACCTTTGCCTTGTAATTTGGTGAAGCCTTTAACAATTCTTGAATGGTCTTCACGCTCTTGCTTTCTTTCTCCCCCTTTTGTCGAATAAAAAAGGCGGGACTTCCAATCAAGCCAGGTTTCGAACTTGGGCCTGTGGGAAAAACGAGCAAGCTTGTATGTGCACCCGAATGTGCTTCCCCTTGAACATAGCTCCCCCTAGATCGTTGCTCCCCCTTGTTTCAAGGCGGGGATCCATGGGTCAAGAGCCTCACCTTTGCGGTGGCCTAGCTACATATAGAAATCACAACATGCAACAAACAAGAAATCCTTACATGTGAAAGTTCCAAAATGGGTTAGGTTACCATTTGAAAACTTGCAACATGGGTTAGACCACAATATTATGTGTGTGTATATATATATATATATATATATATATATATATATATATATATATATATATATATATATATATATATATATATATATATGTGTGTGTGTGTGTGTGTGTGTGATATATATATATATATGTATATATATATATATATATATATATATATATATATATATATATATATATATATATATATATATATATATATATGTGTGTGTGTGTGTGTGTGTGTGTGTGTGTGTGTGTGTATAAAACCCTGTTAAGTGCAACATATCAATGCAAAATGGTTTTATATGAACATGTATGTTACGCATGTATTTGTATTAAGGTGTATGTAAGAAAACATACATGTTTTATATGAACATGCATGTTTTCTAATGCAAAATTGGAGTTCTCGCAGTTCCCGCACTTAACAGGGTTCTGAAAATAAAGCCCCCTCTACATATACACACACACACATATATATATATATATATATATATATATATATATATATATATATATATATATATATATATATATATATATATATATATATATATATATATATATATATATATATATATATATATATATATATATATATATATATATATATTTGTCCCATATGACTCCAATAACCATTTGTTGAGCATGACAAGGTTGAGGGAAATGCATTTGATTTTATTATAAAGCTTGAAAGCTAGAGTTACAACTAGATCATGGTACTAAGAGATCCAAGAAACACAAAATACGCAGAAAGCATCTTACAAACACACTTAACCAATACATGTTATAAGGAGACTATTTCTTGTGATCTACAAGATTGTCCTCACATGTGTCAACACCCCTATCTTGATGCACAATGCATGTTATGTTTGAGGCTAATGCTTGAAGCATTTTAACACCGTCATGGAGAGATTTGAGCATTTTACGGGTTTCTTCTCTATGATCCTTAATAGCGTTAAGCATGTCAATTGTGTTTTCGCAACAAATTGCATGGTTGCCTTCACGAAGTTTTGGGCTTAAGGGCTTCCTTATCTTTTCCCAAACTTCTTCATCACCAATTGCCCTAGTTAGGGGTGATGTGACTTGAACATTTTGTGGATTACTCCAAACATCTTCTTGCATGAGTTTTTCAAGGTTGATCCTAGGATATTGTTGTTGGTTGTTTAGCATAAACCACCCATTTCCCATCCCATCACTCTTGGTTGTAGCTTGAGGGACAACATTGTTGTTAGCAATTTCTTTACTTCCATTGTTTGCACTCAAGGAATTAGTGTCACTACTTTGGAGGATGAAATTGTCAAGAACATTGTTTGGAGAAAGTGGTTGCTTATTCATTTTTTAATTTAGATTGAGATTTTAGGTGTAATGCTTAGACAAGATCTCTAATCCTTAAATAATAGTAGAGTGAAATTTAGATATGGGTGATACTCCTATTATCCAACGGGTATTAAGGCAATTAGTACTAAGATTCCTCATTAGGTGTACAAGTTGTGAAGATCAAGAGGAAGAGAATATATAGGAAAGGTAAATGTGTTAAGATCACATGATCATGAGAAAAGTTATTCAAAGAGCAATGAGTGTTTTAGTTGATCTTAAGTTGTGATATGTGGACAAAATACATATGCTACCTACCATTATTTTCAAGAATGCACCATAAATTGTTAAGCTATGCATCAAATTTTAAGCAATGAAGCATTATTCTCTTAAATTTAGGTATGCAACATGTATTTTTCTCATAAGGTGAACAAGAAGAGCTAGATACAAAATCTTCAACACAAGTGTGAGTTGTGATGAATATCATATCTAATCTTGGAAGCGATGACAAGATTAATATTATCGAGATTAAGCAAGATAAATTGTGTCAACTTTTCTTGTTCAATGCACATTGTATAGACATGTAGAATCTTGGATATTATCAATCATTGTTTGAATAATGAGTTGATACATATCTTTCCTCTTGGAAGACCTTTTATTAGGCTTCCATACATGCCTCCATATAAGCCTTAATCATGTAAACACATAAGCTCTAATAGCACCTAAAAGGCTTGCTAACAACACATAGACATTTTACTTTGACTTAAAGATTGTTCTCATAAGATGCATGTTTCAACATCAAAACCTATCCCAAAGCAATTTGGACACTTGAAAAATGTCATGCCAAAAACCTAATCTTGTTTGTTTTGTAATCTAAGAGTCCTTTTATTCAAGTTTTATTAACGACCTTTCTTATATGTACTCTATTAAAGATATAACATGCGGTATCTAGGGCATGACACCAAAACTTTTGTGGGATGGATTGCTCGTCAAGCATTGCACGACTCATCTTTCTTAACTTACGATGTGTTCTTTCAACAATCTCAAGCGATTGAGAAGTGAACGGGGCCGATAAGTTGTAAGATATTCCATGTTGTTCACAAAAGGTTCCAAATTGCATTTTATCAAATTCACTACTATGATTTGTTTTAATTGAGACAATTGAACAATCAAGTAGGTTTTCAAGCTTCTTTCTTAAAATGTTGAATTTATTCAAGACTCCATCCTTGTTTTCTAAGAATAAAATCCAAGTGTAATTTGAATAATCATCTACAATCATTAAAGTGTAGAAGTTTCCTCCATAACTTTGGATCAAAGATGGACTATACAAATCGAAATGAATCAACTTTAAGACCCTATTAGTTGTCACTCTCTTTTATTCCTATTATTTGTTTGTCCTTGACTACCTAGACATGTATCACAATAATGCCTTTCAAAACTCAACAACGGTAAATTGCTTACTAGCTTGCCGGCAAGACCTAACTTCCTAAGCCGAGGCGTTGGGTTATTTACCATGTTTGAAATGCATATATATTGTTACAAATAATTTATGATTAAAAGGTGTACAAGTTGTTTCGCCTACGACCTTTAGCTAGTACAACAACATTTTTACTAATAGAACAATCTAGTTTAGTAAATTTTACGTCACAATCATCATTACTAAGTTGACTCACACTAATCAAATTAAAGTTTAGACCTTTAACATGCTCAACGTTGGTAATTTCAATGGAGTCATGAAGGACATTACCTTAGCCGACAATTTTGCCGTTAAGTTCTCTCCCAAAAGTGACATGATTCCCATTATACGCCGTGTATGATGTGAACAATCTTCTATTTCCGGTCATGTGTTTAGTGCAACCACTATCCACTATCCACTCATCCGGTTGTAGATCACTTTTGAGACAAACCTACAACAAAAATACAACTCATACTTTTGGTACCCATTGCTTCTTGGGTCCATTTTGGTTAGCATATGAGTTACTCAAGTTGAACATTCTTGGGTCTTGAAGTAAAACACACAATTTCTCAATACCAAAACTCGAAAAAGCGGACAAAGGATTATTTTGAAAATTATTTTGACTTTGATAACTTTATCTATAGTTATTATATCCTTGAGGTCTAAAGAAGGTTTGGTTTGGGTATGAGTTGTCTCTTCTTTGATAGTTGTTGTATTGGTAGTGTTGATATAAATAATGTTTAAAAAGGTTATTAATATCTCTCAATAAACCTATGTTTTGATAATCACAAAACTCAAATCAAATTAAGTCAAGATTAAGACGTAAACAAGTATTTGGTAACAAATATTTACCTCTACATCTTATATCACTTAAGGTATGCATAAACTAAGCATCATATGCATTACATGATCAAAGGAAATTTTGTCTTAAGACATAACATCTTATAAAATGATATAAACATTTTATATATATTTGTAAATCATTTTTGGTAATGCTATATTAAACCACAAAGATATGATTTCAAATTTCCAACCAAAAAGGGCAAATTTTATCCAGAAAAACTTTTCCAACGTTCAGGAGGGCGGCCCCCTTAATTTTACTAGGCGGCCCCCTTAATGATTAAGGGGACCGGCACGCTCCAGAACAGTAAAATCTGGCCCTATAAATATTGGATCATTTCACACATTTTTCTCACCTTTTTGCACTAAAAACTTTCTGATCCAACCTCCATTTCTTGATCTAAAATCCTTTGATCATATAATTCATAAGTCTTTGTTTCCAAGTGATCCAAAGCTTCATCCATTCAAGTGCAAGAAGAAGAACACTCCTCTACATCCATCTAATTGTAGTAGTGTTGTGAATAGCTAGTTTCATATTGTAGTTGTGGTAGATATTTGTAAAAGTGTTGTGTAAATTTGTTGATTGTAGAAACTAGGTATGTTGTAAAGTAGTTTAGTAGTTGTGAATTAGTTGTGCATAGAAGAAGGTGTGAAGTAGTGAAGGTGTGAAGAAGGTGTGAAGCCTTAAAGAAGTTGTGAAGTTGTGAAGAAGGTGTGAAGCCTTGAAGAAGTCGTGAGATTGGTTCTAGCTACGATTAGAACTCGACATTTAGCTTAGTGTCGTTAACTTGTGTAAGCCAAGGTGTGTAAGGTTTCTCCACCATAAGGAGTTTGTTGACATAGTGAAGAAAACTCTCGAGTGTGGTACTCAGGGAGTGGAGTAGGGCAAGGAAGGTGTCCTTGTAGCCGAACCACTATAAATTCGCGTATTGTGGTTTGATCTTTCTAACTCTATCTTTTCTTCATTACATTTCAATACTTTCATTACTTGATTAGAATTGCTTATATTGGTTGTCATTTGAATTCACTTGAGATCGAATCGAAAGTTTTTAATAACCTACAAAATATTTTGGTAATAAACTTTTAAAAGGACGTAAAACTATTCAACCCCCCTTCTAGTTTTCCACAGGTAGTGAGATGTCCTTTGATAAAAGTTTCTTCTTTGATAATTTTGGAGTGAAGATCTTTGGTTATATTGATTAGTAGGTCTAATATTGGATGTAGGCAAAAGTGGTCTAGTATTAACTCGAGGTTGTATATAATCACGACCATTATGATAGCCCGACTTGTAAAGTTGTTTTGGGTTCTCTCTTTTTGTACCGGAAACTTGGTTACCTCGAGTGTTTGCAAGAGGAGCTTGAGGAGTAATTGGTTTGATAAAAGTTTTAGATGATTCTCCAATTTCCCTCAGAGGACTGGCGCGCTTTTGGCGCGTTGACGCGTCGTGCAACGCGTCACCCTCGAAAAATTTTGGAATTTCGTTTTCTTTAGTCTTTACAAATGTTATTGGTTTTGTCAGGCTTATGGAAGTGATATCTCCTTGTTTTAAAAATCCAAGACCTTCCTTATCTTAGGACCTCTTTTGACTACCAATAATTTCTTCTAAATCATTTGTACTTTTCTTAAATTTTGAAAATCGTAGAGACTCCTTTTGAAGTTTAGATACTTTATCTTTTAAAGAGTCAACCTCAAGTGTGAGTGACTCACAACTTTTACATGGTTCAATTACCTTTTTACAATGATTTAGTTTCTTGACTTCCTTTTCAAGCTCATAAATTTTTTTATTGAGTTTACTATGTTCTTGTTCAATGATGCATTTTTCATTAAGAGATTTCTCAAGTGTTTTTCTAAAATTATTAAAGGAAGAAGAGTTTAGGGGTATCTCAAGTTTTTCTTGAGCCATGAGACAAGTAGCTTCCTTTGTTGGTTGATCTTCATCTTCACTATCACTCCACGCACCTCCAACAAATGCCTTGTTCATTCTAGCCTTAGGGTATTCATTTATGAAGTGACCCTTCTCTCCGCAATTTTAGCATCCTTGTGTGCGTCTGGAACTTTCACCAACTTTGTTGTCACCAACTCGACTTCCACCAAAGTTGTTCCTTCCATCATTCCCTTGGTTTTGGACTCTATTACTGCGCCTAAAGTTGCCGCCTCTTCTAAGGAACTTCCTAAAGTTCTTAGCCATCAAGTTGTACTCTTCGTCATCTTTATCATCACTTTCTTCTTCACTATCACTTCCTTCACTTGTTTGACATTTTGTGACCTTAGCTTTGAGAGCCAAAGACTTTACCTTCTCCTTCTTGTCTTTGGTGCAAACTTTGTCATTCTCAAGGATCATTTCATAGACCTTGAGATTCCCAATAAGCTCGTCAAGGGGAAGTTCCGCCAAATTCTTGGCTTCTTCTATGGCCGTCACCTTTGGCCTCCATTTTACCGGAAGTGCTCGAAGAAACTTTCTTACATGGTTCTTGTTATAAAAGTTAGGATCTAGAGCCGTGAGGCTAGTGATAATAGCATTGAACCTTGTGTAACCATTATTAATGGTTTTCTCATCCGAGATCGAGAACTTCTCATATTGTTGTATGAGAAGATCGATCTTGCAATCCTTTACTTGAGAATTGCCTTGGTGAGTGATGATGAGAGAGTGCCAAATTTCCTTGGCGGTCTTGCAAACATGAACCCTCTCAAACTCCCTTCGAGGTAGTGCATTATAGATCAACATCTTGGCTTCATCATTCTTACAAATCCTTCTCCTTTCATCATCATTGAGATTCAAATGTGGCTTTTTCACCAACAACTTTGTTTTCGAGTCTTCCACCATGAACTCAAAGTTGCCATTTTGAATTATTTCCTACAAATCAAGATCATTGGACCTAACATAGGTCTCAAATCGGGGTTTCCAAAAGCAAAACCCATCGGTTTCTAGCAAAGGTAGTCTTTGCATAGAACACCCCTTAACATAGTTCTCTTGAGCCATGGATCTATACTCTACTTTATCAAAAATCTTAGTTAGGTTTTAGATTTTTGGGAAAGAAGTTTTTGACTTAAAACGACTTCTCGGGAAGGCTTGAACACTCAACAACTTGAGTATACTACTCTGATACCAATTGTAGAACCGTAGAGGGGGGGGGGGGGGTGAATACGGTTTCTTCGGCTTTTTGGATGTTTAAAAACTTTAAGCCAAAGAAAACACCAAGTGGTTGTACAATAAACCAACAACCACTAACACAACCAAAGTATATAAAGCAAGTAAAGAACACAACGATATATACTGGTTCGGGATGGGGGGTTTATACCATCCGTACGTCCAGTTGCGAATCCGCGACTCCGATACTATTCACTAGTATAATCCTTTCGGTGGACTACAAACCGTTACAATTC
Organism: Artemisia argyi; assembly: GCA_030686995.1. Classification (NCBI taxonomy): domain Eukaryota; kingdom Viridiplantae; phylum Streptophyta; class Magnoliopsida; order Asterales; family Asteraceae; genus Artemisia; species Artemisia argyi. Next base: position 19,977 of record JARVZY010002981.1, read on the forward strand.
ACTCCACCGATATTCACCAATACTGATGCTCACAAAGAAGGAGTTACTCCCCAACGGTATTCCGCTCTCGGAAACCACCCAAAAGAATCTCACGATTCGACTTCACCTAAGGGTTACAAAGACCACTACCAAGACTTCTCACCGGAAGTATCAAACCCCAACTAGATCCCCAATGATCTAGGCTTGGTCACCAAGACACAAGACTTCCCTTACAAACAATTGAATGAATGAATGAATGTTTGTTCAATCAAGTCCTAACCTAACCTAGAGACTCAATTCTAGTAGAAAGGGTATAGATAAGCAGACCCTCGACACAATCACAAGAGTGGATTAGGTTCTTGTGATTCTTCCCTTGCAAAGATATGTGTTCTTTCAAAGATGTTAGTATGAAAATCAAGAACACAAGATTAGAGATAGAGTGATAGAGGGATTTGAGAGTGTTTAGAAAGAAAGAATCTAGAGAGAAAGAATAATGGCAAGGGGGTGAGGAATACAAGAGGCAAGGGTGGTATTTATAGGCCAAGAACCCAAACTTGGGAAAATTTACCGAGGCCGGCACGTCACCCGCGCGTCAAAGCGTGGGCAGCGCGCCAGGCATCTGTAAGAATTTTCCCAAGTGTTGGGTGTTTAGATCTTATAAATACCTATACTTGCTAAACCCCCAATTGTACTTCACAATAAACCTTAACATTAATCATTCTAAGGTTTACCAAATCAAATAGCCAATTTGGAAATCATTTGTGAAGTGTTTAAAAAGAAACCAAATTACCAAGGGTATAAATGGTAGATAGGGTAATTTGGAAGGGGTAGAAATGTATCTCCTCACATGGCATAGAAAAGAGAGAAAGCATATGCCAAAGAATATTTCAATGCTTGAGGGGGAGGGGGGAGGGAGAATGAGATGGAGGGTTGAGATGAGATGGTTTGAATTGGATGGCGGAGATCAAAAAGAGCATATATTTGGATTTCAAATAATTTGGCATGTGGGGAATATGGATGGTTGAGATTAGTTGATTTGAAATATATGGCTAGGATCAAAGATGCCTTGTGTTTGTATTGAAAAGGGATATTCCAAGGGAATATGCTTTACTTGGGGGGAAAGGAGAGATCAATGGTTGAGATGGTTTTGGTTTGAAATGGATGGTGAAGATCAAACACATGTGATGGAATGGGGAGGAAGAGAGAATATGCTAATGGTATATTCCAAATCATGGGGGGGGGGGGGGGAGAAATAAGATGGATGGTTGAGATGTGTTTGGTTTGAATTTAATGGTTGAGATCAAAGGAGCCATATTTGGGATTCAAACAATTGGCATGTGGGAAATATGAAGGGTAGAGATGTGTTGTAAGGGAATGGATGGTTGAGATGTAATGTGTAAGGAAATATGTAAGAGTGTAAAAGAATATTTGATTTGGATATGATTGGATTTGTCTTTAGTAGAAATGAGATTAAGCGAAGATTAAGACGTAATCTAATTGTCATTAAGAAGAAAAGGTTTAGACAATTAAGATTATGAGTTGAGAAAATCATAGGTTACTTATAAGTTCAAGTAACACAACGTTGAGAATCCATAGTTTCATATCTCGTGACTTTTCACGACTCGACGTTCTCAACTAATACCTTGGTTCAAACAAGTTAAGTGCTTTGCCTTGATGTAAAGCATAACCCAAGTGGAAAAGGATGCGTTTACGCAAAGTGACCTTTGACTTAGTTTGACCAATAAGAGAGTAAACTCGTTACGTGATTAGATAGGACGTAAGCAAGGGATATGAGCATATGGATGCTTCAACACGATATCACGTGAAATATACAAGCTCCCTAAGTTTAGAAAAGCCTTGGTTAGAGGCGATAGTTAGAAAACATGAGTTGGCATTTTCCCGTAAATGGGTACTTTAAAAGTAGGATCTCTCAAGTCTCAAAACTTGTTTTGAGTGTTCTCAATTAAGCACATAACATATTCATACCTGTATTGAAAGATCCACATTTGTCGAGTAAGGGGAAAGCCGACTTTCAAAATTCACCCGGAACCATACAGTGTCCTGGCACGTCACCCGTGCGTTGACGCGCGGGCAGCGCGCCAGGAGCAGACATTGGCTTCGGCGATTTTGAGCTAACGTTTGTTATTTTATGTGTTTCAATGGTTTATTTGTCATCATTAAAACATAAAGAGATCTTGATCATGTTGCCTCAACAACCTCAAGTTTCTTTCTTGCCAAACATAGTACACTGTTGCAACAACAAGAAGTTTACTAACTATCACATCTATAAGAGTATCACAAATATTCCTAACCTTATACATCCGTTTCACCAACTTCTTTCCAAACTTTTAGTGGATAATTGCATTTAAAAAATATATGGTCATGAGAATTAACACATTGCTTCCATAATGCACACTTTAAATCATCATTATGTTTCCATTTTCCCATTCTATCTTGAGTTAACAATTTCCCTTGAACAGCAAGCCACAGAACAAAGGCATGTCTTGGAATAAGCTGAGAAAACCAAACTATGCGACTCAAACTAACACTTGGTTCATTGATTCTCATATCCTTCCATGCTTGTTTAATAATGAACTTTGACTTTTTGCCTGCATTGGATACCCAAACCACTCTATACTTGACATCATCATTTACCATTGGCACTTTCAACTCCTTTAGTTTTGGGAATCTATCATACCATGCATTAAGCCAAAAGCATATGTTATTCTCAATTAAATTAGCCATCTTAGCATTGTAATCCAATCTTGCCTCATAAATGGATAATTCCTGACAAAGGCCTTTCACTACACCATTTGTCATGCCAAATAAATATATTCTTCTCATCCCCTACCTCGTACTTGATAATTTTTTTGCTTTATCCGTTATGTCCAATAAGTTCCCCCATCCCCAACTATTTGTAGAAGAAACTGAAACCTCCCAAGTGCTCCTATTCTTTAATTTCACCACATTAACCCATAATGATTCTTTCCCTTCAATTATTTTCCACAATAGCTTTAATAAAAGTACCTCATTCCACTTTTGCAATAGGTTTATGCCCATCCCTCCTTATTCTTTAGGCCTGCAAAACACTTTCCAAGCTACTCTTGCTTTGCGCTTAGCGGAATTCCATAAAAATCTCTTAAACAACTTCTCAATCTCTTTTACCACTGAAAAAGGGAGTAAATAGACAGAGGCCCATTACACTTGCATAGAAGATAGTACAAAAGCAATAGTTGAATTCTGTCGGCAAAGTCTTGTTTCTCCAACAATTGATCTTTTCTGCAATCTTCTTAATTAGTCCTTTACAATCATTAACTCCTAGTCTTTTTTCCATTAGAGGAACTCCTAAATACTTCATGGGCAGTTTTCTAGTTTTAAAAGGCAATACTTAAATTACTTCTAGTTTTTCCATCTCCTTTCAACTGCCAAAGAATATAGTGCCTTTTATAAGCCCTGAAACACTAATAAATTCTTCCAATGATTTCTTCACAATAGCCAATGAATTTTTATCACCATTACACAGGACCAGTAGATCATCAGCAAAATGCAAATGTGACAGTTTCATCTCCTTGCATCCATAATGATATTTAAACTGAACAGAGTTGGTTATATTCTTCATCATAATAAAATTGAACAATTCCATTACAAGGGTAAATAAGTAGGGTGAGAATGGATCTCTTTGTCTAAGACATATACCCCCTTTTAAAGTACCCATTTATTTCCCCATTAACACAGATAGAAAAAGTTGCTGAAGAGACACATACCACAATCCACTTGACCATCTTCTCATGAAAACCAAACTTTTGTAAGACAGCTTTCAAGAAACTCTAGCTAACAGTCTCATAGGCTTTTTGTATGTTTATCTTCATTACACAACTTTTAGGCCCATTTTTCTTATTATATCCTCTTAGCAGCTCTTGGGTTATTAAAAAAATATCTTGAATGTGTCTGCTAGGGATAACAAAACTATTCTAACATTTATGTGAGAAATTTTCTTATGCACTTATATATGACATTGCAACAAGCAATAGGCATGAATTCAGAAACTTTATTAGGTGTTTTGATCTTTGGGACTAAGGTTATCAATTTAGAATTAACTTCTCCCAAAAATTTACCTGTTCTGAAAAAACTCCTTAACGGCTAAACAAACATCATTTACCACCACATTTCATGCTTTTTTTTTGAAAAAGCATAAAGAATATCCATCTGGCCTGATGCTTTATTACTTTCTATTCAAAAAATTGCTTTCTTTACTTCTTCATCAGAAACCTCCATAACATTTTTTTTTTTGCTTCATCTCTAGTTAGAGTAATCCAAATATGTCCCCAGCACATCTGAAGGACACATAGGATTAGCTTTATCTAAGAATCCTTTAAAATTCTTGACAAACTCAAATCTATTACCATTCTTATCACATATACTTTCCACTCTACTCTTGTGCCTTCTACACTTAAGGATATTATGGAAGAAGGTTGTGCTTTTATCACCTTCTCTTAACCAACTCACTTTTTCCTTTTGATGTAACAGCTTAATCTCATCTTGTGAAGCATCAATATACTCTTGTAAGGTTTTAGCTACTATTTCTCTAATGCTAACATCACAGAGACTTTTATCTACTGCTGCTTGAGCTTTTTCAGCTTAACTCTCAATGTTTTTCATTTGTCAAACAAATTTTCATATTTACAATTTAATTTATCCAAAGGCTTCTTCAATTGCTTCAATTTCTTCACCAACTTAAACATCTAACACCCCGTACCTTTATATTCCATTGCTCTTCCCCAATTTTTCTTAACTCTGACTTATAAGCTATATAGTTTGCAAACCTGAATATCTTCAATTTTTTGGGAAAACTGTTTGGTAATACTACAACTGTAGAGCTATGACCTGATATCAAATAAGGGAGAAAAATACCAAGTGTACTTGGGAAACTTTGTATGAAGTTTTCATTTAACATTATTCTGTCCAAGTTCTTAAAAGTAGTATTATAAGGATTCTTCTGAGACTTAGTCTAAGTAAAATGATAACCACTACTACACATATCATCAATCAATATTATTACATGAGCTACCAGTTAAGTCTCTCTTGACTTTAGGATTACATTGAAATAACCCATAATAATCCATGCCCACTGACCGGCAATCTTTTTATACATCTGCAACTCTTTGCATAACTCCTTCATTTCTGTTCCATTGTTACTTGCATACACAAAGCCACAATAGAACTTTCTATTACGTGGTATGCACTCAATCAAGCATGTTATGGTTTGTTTTGATACCTAAAGATCCCAAACCTTAACCATACTAGTATTCCAACCAATGATTATTATGTAGCTATTTGGACTAACATTAACATTAGAGATCCAATTCTATTGTCCAAAAATTCTTCACCAATCTTGCAATGTTATGAGTTTTAAGATGAGTCTCCAAAATTTCAAAAACATGCAATTTATTATCACTTATAAACTTTTGAGCTTCATTCTGCTTAAATTCTTTGCTAGTACCTCTCATATTCTAAGTAGCAATTTTAAATTCCATCATTTAAAAAGTGTAGACAGGCTTACTCAGTTATGTAAAAACTGATCATCATTCCCACTCATCTCATCTGCTACTATGCCACTTGTATCATACCCATTCACCTCTATAACATTCTCTTCCTCATCACTGTCAACCTCTACTCTATTCTTCCACTGTAGCTTGAAATATTGATGCATATCATAGGATCATAGTTTAATTTCCTCTTTGAGTAGGTTGTTGTTTCCTGCTTATAAACTCTCAACAACTAGCCTCTCATCATACCATGGGCACTACTTCTATTCTCTTCATCTTCATCAGAAAAAATGACAAACTTATTAGCACTTTTCTTCAAAGCAGACACAGTTTCAGGATTGACTTTCCAAGTCTTTCTAGGTGAAGGAGGTGTTGTTCCCTTATTTAATTCTTTCGTGGCATTCTTAACATCATTACCTTGAACATTATTACCATGTTCTCCTTAGCTATTTTTACTTCCTAGTTTCTCCTTATTACCGTCTTTACAAACTTAGCTAGTTGAGAACCTAGTCTCCCTCCTCTGCCCTTACCAACATAACCATTCACCTTGTTCTTCTGCACACCATTCTTCACACCTTTATATTTCCTATTTTTCACCTCTATAAAACCATCATCACATCCCCCCTTACTCTCAAATTCATTACTCTTATTTTGAACTTCTACACATTTTCCTCTTCTGCACTTCTTGGTTTGTTTTTACATGCCCTATTTGGTTTGTTTTTACATGCCCTATCACTATGTCCAAACACCCCACAAATGCTATAGATACTAGGCTTCCAAGATTATTCCACCTTCACAAACCTTGTTTTCTTAGTACAATTACTTGCATCTTAATACTGGATTTCAATTTTATAAACATATCATTTGGTTGCTTAAATCTCAACTAAAACTCTTGTAAAACTAGCCATTCCATGCCCTTTATGACACATTAATGAACTGTTATCCATCACCACTGGCATACCCAACCTACTGGCTAAAGTGCTTATTCCTTTAATACTCCATGCTTCTAAAGGAACATTAAACATCTTAATCCTGATAGGGATTTTACAAGGGTCAGTTTTTTCAAAATACTCATCAGGGTCCCATTTTTGAACCACTAGTGGCTTCCCATTTACCATTTAAGGGCTTTGTTTAATCACATAATTCATCCCCTCCTCATTCATAATTTGAAATAACACAATTCATTATTATCCACGACAATTTCTCCTAAACCAAATTTACCCCACATTATTATCAGATTGTAGTTCATTTCATTTACAAGCATACTACAACCAAGTAACCACATACAGTTAACAACCATTTTTTACTTCCCTCTTTTACTAAATCTTCTTCAAAAATCACAAATTCATCACCATTTTCACTAACAGAAGTTGGAACATAGAACATGTTTTTATCTAAATCTATCTCATCACTACTAACAACTTTAGCAAAGGACATTTTCTGTAATGTTGGAACAAAGAACAAGTTTTTTTGTTTTTTTTTTTTTTTTGTTTTTTTTTTTTTTTGTGTAAATTTACATCTATACTACTAGTTATACTATCATTATACTGTTTAGTGCTATACATACTTACACTGTTATTTATGGTCTCCATACCTGCCTGCACATTTTCACAAACACCTAACTTCATCTATGACA
>JARVZY010002982.1:0-29461 GCA_030686995.1 Artemisia argyi
CTATTTATAACTTAATTATTTATTAATTATTAATAAAACTATTTTTAATTCTAATAAATATCAAATGACAATATAAAAATCTAAGAAAATTATTTAAATTACTTTAACCTATAAGGAAATTAATAAAAATATAAAAACACAACTTACTTAATTAAAATCTAAAAATGAAAATTAAAATTAAATTATATTAAATAGAAACTATCACTTATTTTTATGTTGTATTTTCTTGAATTTTCTTTTACAAAACTAAATTATATATAAAAACAACCAACTTTTGTAAAAACAATAAATTTAGAACTTATTAATAAGCACTGTATAAGCTACTAACTTAAGCAGTTGACTTTGTTTGACCATCTAAGGAAATAAGCTAAAACTGATTCATGTGGGGCCCACCTTGGTTTATTCTGGTACTAATAAGTTAGTTGGATTAGTCAAAGCTTAATTTGATCAAATAAGCTCAGTAGATAAGCTAATAAGAACAAATAAGCTATTCCAAAACTCAATAGCAACACAGAATGGGGACAGATTTGGTAGCTTATTCTAGGTGGGGTCCACTGAGGTGCAGGTCAAACAATTGGTCAACCTTAAGGGTCTGGTAGGAGGGGGGTTGTATGGAACTGGTTTTATGGTGTGGGGTCCACTGGGTTGGTCACAAAACCACCACAAAGTGGGTGGTGTGAGCTGAATCTGCTGGTGCAGGGGAATACCCTCAGCCTGCAGTTGTGTTTAGGGGTGAGTGGGGCCCAGCAGAAAAAATCTTAAAAATATAAAAATGGTGGGATACTAAAGTAGAGATGGTAGACAACAAGTAGGAACAAATTTCAAGTCCTCAGACCTACTCCTAAATTCTACAAAATTCTTGGAGTTTTGGAAAAAATCTGAGATGTGAGCACTTTGACTTTTTTAAAAAATTTGAACTAGTTGACTATGGTGAATTTTGATCCTATACTACTGACTTATTATATTGTTATAAGATAAGTTTAGGCTAAATTAAACTAAATAACTAACTTATGTGATGATGTGATTAGATTACAACACCTAAAGTCCAACAGTTAACAAGCAAATGAGAGCAAAGGGTGATTTTGACTTTTTGTGCTATAACCTCTAATTTTTATGACTAAACTGATGTACTAGATACTAATCAAACATGTCAAGATGAGATTTGATCACTAAATACCACAAATGCACAGCTTACACCCCTGTGCCAAACAACCCTATAACTAACTGTTTTTATGATTTTCAAAGTAAATGATATTTTTAAACCACTAAACTGATTCCTAACACTAAATTATGATATACTAAGATCAAATGAACACTAATTAACTACACCACAAGCTTATAACTCATAATTGTCAATTATGAGTTTTCCACTGTGAGTTTTTTTATTTTTAAGTAGTTATAAAATCTGATGAACAATCAAACTATATTATGCTAAATATTGATTACCTAACACTAAATAAACATGAATTAAACACAAATAAGCAATATAAGACACCCTACAGTAAAAAGTAAAACTTGAAAATTTAACTTACAAATTGTGTTAACTGAGGAACAATGAACCAGGAACAAATAACCAATCCTAACACCTCCCAAAAGGTACTAAACCAGATACCTTCCATTGCTCATCATTTTCCAGCTTCCATTCATCACTAACACTATTTTTTTATTTATTTTCTATTTTCTTGATTTTTTATGAATTTATAAGTTTAACTAATAAACTGACTTATAAGATATCAAAAAGCTTTTGTAAACTTTGTCAGAGCTTAAATAAGCTTATGAGATCATGTAACAACAATAACTAACAACATACAACAACTTGAGATTTTTGAAATTTTAAGAAACTTGCATAAAATGAGAACTGAGCTGAAACTTGAAATTAACTTCAATTAAAGATTAAGTGACATGAAATTAACTGAGTACAACAATTTTTGACTTAAAATTACAACTAAAATAGAAATAACATGACCTACGATTACAATAAACTAAACCTAATCTAATTATTTTACTCTTCTGCCTTCTTTCCCTTTTTGTAGCCATTTCTGAGTAAGTGGGACCCACTGGGGTGTTTCCCACCAATTGTGGACCATTGATATATTCCCAATCATCCAGGCCGTTTAAAATATTTCTTGGCGCCAAAGTCTCCCAAAGGTACTGTAGATTGCGTGGAGCTGAATTTAGGGCATTTAAGGGTTATTGGAGTGTTGTGGAGGTGGAGGGATAAGGCTGGGGGTCAAGTGGTGGCAATACCAGGCAAGGTGGATGGGCGGTTTAGGCTGTGAGGGAGATGAACAGTGACTATGGTTTGTGGCGGGGTCAACGCAGGTCAAACCTGGTTTTTATTAATAAAAGGTGTGGGCCGGTTAGGGAGTTGGGCCAGAAAAGTGGGATGGGCTTGGTTGTTGTGTTGGGTTTGGATTTGGTTTAATTTTTGGTCCGGTTTGGTTTTTTTAATAACAAATCACAAGGACCAAATTTGTAATTATAGCAAAGTTGAGGGTCTGATTATGTTACTTTCCCAATTTAGTTCAAAGGACCATAATTGCCAATATGTGAATAGTACAAGGGTATTTTTGATATTTTTAATTTTTTTAATACCTGGGGACTAAAACTGACAAACTGCCAAACTTGAGGGACCAATTATGTAATTATGCCAAACTTCACACCAAGGACCATTCCTGTAAAAGATTATTAGTATAAGGACCAAAATTGCTTTTCTCAAAGTTTTTACATCCCAGGGACCTTTTCTGTCAATTTCCAAAGTTGAGGGACTAAACTTGTAATTTTATGAAACTTTGCACCAAAGGACTAAATATGTAACTTTATGATTAAAAAGGACCTTTGATGACATTTTCATGTTTTTAGAATAACCAGGGACTAGTTTTGCCAATTTATGAAACTTGAGGGACTGAAACTGCCAATTATGCAAACTTTGTACGTTTTTAATCTGTTTTTGCATATTTTGCATTTGAAACATATAAAACACACCTCTAAGATATTTTAAGTATTTTGATACATATTTGAGTGTTTTTAGATGTTTTGGCAGTTCAGATTGGTATAAAATGATGAGTATTTAGACACTCATCAGGGACCGTCAAACAAAGGAAGGTTTTTGGAGGCGAGTTCACAAGCATTTTAAAACTCTTATGCCGAGGACCCAACGCACTAAAGATCAATTGAACTCGAAATGGACTCCTATGCACGCTTATATCGCGGCGTTCAACGGTTACTTTATACAAGCGGTATATATATTTATTTTCATACGTTATATATATATATATATATATATATATATATATATATACTTGTTTTATATATATAATTGTTTTATATATATACTTGTTTTATATATATATAATTGTTTTATATGTATACTTGTTTTATATATTAATTGTTTTATATTGTTTTGTGTAGTCACATTTGAAAGAAAGTGGATGCGACGATCTTCAAGTTTATGAGAGAGCCCAACTCGATTTTGAAAAACAATATAAGAAAGCTTTCTCGCATACCAAAGCGTGGCGCATTCTCAAAGAACAAGAAAAGTGGAAAGAACAAGCGTCGGTTAGTCAGACTCAAGAATCCACGGGATCGAGTAAGAAAAGAAAGTCGTCGGAGTCAAGTAGCGCTCAAACGCCAATAAACGTGGAAGATTTCGAGTGTGAGTTACCGAACCTCAACGAGAACCCAACTCCATCACGTCAAACGAGAGGCAAAAAAAGGTGAATTCTGGAGATTCAAGCCGAAGTTCGATGTGTGATACCCTTGCAAGTTACACGGCCGAAAAGAAAATTTTAATGCAGGCGCAATTGGAGGTTCAAAAGAAAAAAGATGAAGAATATTTCAAGTTTCTTGATGGGGAGGTGATGAATCGTGACATGAGGTTCGTTATGGATCCGCATGACAATATCCTAGACCCGACTTTTAAGGATTTCGTCAACAACAAGAAACGTCAGATATGCGCACAATACGGGTGGCCGTGTAGTTTGTAGGATTTAATGGTTTTAAGTTTAGTTTTAATGGAACTTTAATTATTTTATGTTTTTTAATAATATTATGTAATGTTTATTTTATGTTTTTTAATAATATTATGTAATGTTTATTTAATTTTAATGAAATTTTAGTTTTTAATAAATTTTAATAGAATTTAAAAAAAAAAATAAAAATGAGTGAAGGGTGAGTGAAATGGCGCCTCCAAAAATATGAGTGAGTGAAGGGAGAGAGAGTGAGTGAAGGGGGAGTGATGTGGCGTAAGGGGATTGGTTGAGAGTGAGTGAAGGGAAGGAAGGTGAGTAATGCACTCCCTCACCCCTTAGCATTTCCCCTTTTGAAGGAAAAATAAGAGCACATTCATAATGACTTCGCACAACTTTGAATATGCAAATCTTGCAAAGATGGGAGGTGATTCGCACACCACATTTTTTGATTATTTCACCATTTTGTACAACATTGTAATACACTGAGAGAACACAGTACAACACTGTGATGCACTGAGTGTGGTGAAATAATAATAAAAAAAAAATGGTGTGCGAATCAACTCCCTCTAAAGATAGTACATCACAAATAAGATGTTAAGATGCAAGGTATGTCAAGTAAATGGTATGCTCCATTATTTATACATGATGATAGAATTTTTATTTAAGTTAATAATAAAGGCGTGAAACGAGTTTTAGCTTATGGTATATGTCAAGAGCTAACTCGAGTTAAAAATATACAAGGCTTAAAACGAGCTCGAGTTTAAACCCTACAAACTTGGACAAGCATTAATAGCCTCAAAGCTCGACTTAGCTCATTTTCACGCTAACCTCTGGTTGCTTGGTTTTCACCGTATAGAACATCAGGCTGACACTATGGTCATCAAACCCATTACCTCCACATTAACGTCATATCAACATTCAACACACAATCAAACACACCACATTTTAGGTGCTATGGTTACCACTAAACCCACCACCAAACAAAAATATAAAAATACTTCACTTTACGCATACATACCCAACAATATACTCATACACTTAAAAAATAAATAAATTAATAAATAGAACCCTCAAATTTCACTGGAATCTTTTAGATGGTGCAGACCACCAACCAAGTGCAAAAATCCCACGAGCGCACGTGATGATGGGTCTTCAATATGGGGGACTGCGTGTGGTGGCCTAGGTGGAGGTGAAGCACCACCATCCATAGTGCCCAGTCTTAGGCTAGTTCTTATGGTGTTGGAGTGCACCACGCGCCAAGACCATAGTGACCACTTCCAATCGCGCACCAAGTGTGCATTTTTTTGCACTTGTTTGGTGGTCTACATCACCTAACGGATTCTGTGTTCGTTTGTGAGGAATATTGTAAGTTATTTTATCATTATTATTTTTTTTAACGACCGGCTTAAGTTTTGTAGTGTATTGACTGATGGTAACGATGCCGATGGTTATAGCACCCCGTGTTAATTGTTTGGTCACTGTGAAAAAGGTAAACAAATAAGATAACCAAACAACCCCTTGATTTGCGCCTTAAGTTTGCAACTTCCTAGGAACCAACGGAAACTAATTCAACAGTCAACGGTTAAAAACCATATCTCTGTCTCACTGTATGTGTTTTACTTTTTAGACACCACTATTCTAGCAGCCACCATGAATAATGATCCTCATCAAGCACCTTCAACACCAACAACCATCCTCAAATACTACGATGACATGTTCAACCTTAACTCAACTGCTACATTAATCTCTTCATTTCTGGTTAGTTAGTTTTTTTTTTTTTTTTACATACATGATTATGGCTATGTTTGGCGATGGCTTAAATGGGGCTTGGGCTTATTGGGGCTTGAGCTTTTAAAATAAGCCGGCTAATAAAATAAGTCTGGTTTGTCATGGGGAAGTGCTTATAGAATAAGTTGGCTAAAAACTTTAGCCCGAGGCTTTTGAAGAATACCTTTTTAGTAATTTTGCAATAATAAGCCCCGGTCTATTTGCCAAACAAGCTTATAAAAATACAAATTTTAATTTCGGCCGATAATATAAGCCCGCTCTAGCCCCAGCCCCAACCTCGGCCCATTTCGCCAAACATACTCTATATATCCTTGTACACATATAGACCTATACACAGGGATTGAGCGAGGAATTAGCAACAAGGGCCGAATTTATTTTCTCAAACTAAGTAATATCACTAAAACTTTAGATGGTAGGTTCTAATGATCACCTATGTCAGGTTACTAACTTAAACTTTTGATAAGAAAAACATTGGAAACTAGATGTGGCAAAACGGGCGGGCACAGGCCACGGATCAAACATGGTACGGGCTAAACGGGCACGGGCCAGTGCCAAACGAGCGCATGTTATACGAATCGCTTTAGAAAAGACACAAAACGACGAAATAACTTCCTCAAACGTAACACCTCATTTATATTTAAAAAATTAAATATATTATATCTATAAGTTTTTCTTTAAAACAATTGTAATGTTCTCCAATTGAGAGAACATGTGCCAATTTAACTTTTAAATGGGCAACATATGACCATTTCAAAAAAAAAAAAAAAAAAAAAGAAAAAAAAAGGCTAAATGTGCCCAAATTAGCCTATTTTTTTTTTTTGATTTTGGGCACATATTGCCACATCTATTGGAAACTAATAAAAAGATATTAGATGAAAACCTTGTGCATGAAATGAATGGTGTGAAGCTTCTCTTAATCTATTGCCATCTAAAGGTTTTGGGTCATTTGCCTATAGTTAGGTCATAGGCTTAAATTTTATAAGATAAATTGCAAAGCTATTTGGCGTGTTGGAGGGGGCCGAGCAGTCAAGCACTCCTGGCTCCCCCACTGTCTCCGTCCGTGCTGCCTACACATGCTTTTGCTAAGCGTATAACTTTCTATATCTTACCTTTCTAGTACCCTCATACACGTGAAATACTTAGAGCATAAGGTGCCATCACGCATACCCAGGGTGGGTACCGAGGTTCAGGGGCGAAGCTTCATAGGGGCCGGGGGGGGGGGGGGGGGGCGCCCGACCCCCCGAAATTTTTTTTGCGATGTATGGGGTATATAGTTTTCGTGTAGAAAAATTTCGGTATATTCGGTTTCGACCCCCCAAAAATTCGGGTATACCTGAAATATAGCCTTAGGAAAAAAAAAATTTAGATCCCGACCCCCCACTTACAAAATCCAAGCTTCGCCACTGCCGGGGTTCATGGGACACCCGTGGATTTTTTTTGCCATAGTGTTAATTTCGTAAAAAAACATAGATTTTTTCTGAAATGCAACTGGTCTAAAAGAGCTTGTTCTTAGTATTGATTAGTTTTTCTTAAATGCACCTGGTCCATTTTTGTCCTAGTTCACACCAGCACTACACTGAAAACCACATGGAACCCCTTTTTTACCTGCTTTCATAGCAATGAAAACTCGACCCGCTTATTTGTTGTGTTTGTGTTAAGAGTGATGATGGAAGACATGTTTTGGTGTTGGATTCAACTGTTTTTCATCCGCAAGGTGGTGGTCAACCAGCTGATGGTGGTTATATAACTGATGTTGATCGTTCAAGGTTTAAGTTTGTTGTACAAGATGTTCGGTCCAAGAATGGTATTGTATGTGATTATTTTCTTAAGATTATAAGTTTTTAACCATTTCATTTTTATGGGGTGTTTGGGATTGCTTACTTTAAGTAGATAAGCCGTTTTCCATCAAGTTTTTGGGATTGTTATATGGTCCAAAACAATACAATGAGCAGATAAGCACTTCAATAAACAATCCCAAACACCCCCCTTATATTGTATGTTTCTTGCTTCGTTTATCTATGGGATAATGTATGTAGAGGACACAAGTATTCAACTTTTTACTTTAGACCATATATTCTATGTTTCTTGTTTCATTTATAACAATTCCGGCCAACAAGTCGACTAAAATAACCTTTGAGAAGCTATAAATGCTTTTGATGAGGTGTTAAGGGTGTGCCTAGTGCTGGTGACTTAGGATTTTCCATTATAGACCCAAGTTCAATACCGTTGGGTCCAAGTTTGAGCGAGCCCTCAAGCACTTGTTCTTTAGTAGGAAAAATTTGGGTAACATGATTATAGTTTAAATTTGACACTTTGTTGTCTTTTCACAAAGCACTATAAATGAAACAAGATACATATTTTGCGAGTCAGAGTGGAAATAAGTTAAATTCTTGAAAAAAATTGACATAGATATAACTGGATACATTCTTTTGGTATTAACAACAAAAAGTTGAATACTTGGTGATTATCACATGCATTTTACATTGTTTTCATCTGATCTCCCTTTTTTTTTTTTTTTTTTTTTTTTTTTTTTTTTTTTTTTTGGGTAAATGCATATATCAGGTTTATCATTACGGAGTTTTTGAGAGAAATGCTGAGGAACTCGAGGAAGGTCTTCAGGTTTTGCTATCAGTTGATGAGTCCAAACGGAAGCTTAACTCTAGGTAAAATGGGTGTGTTTACATGGGTTTAGTTAATTTCAAGCCTTTTTATCATAAATTTATGCTATCTACTCAGGTTAATTTATAAATGCTATGCTTAAATGTATTGGGAGTTTATACAAAATACTTTATTCTAAGATGCTTAATTTCATATGGAGCATGATTGAGGTATTTGACTCACTTTGGGCTTAGGACTTTAGGAGCCACGGTAATTTTGCTAATAATTTGGCCTGTAATTGCATCAGCGTAGCCTTATAAACCTTGGGCGACTCGTAGGCTTTCACAGAATCTATCAAGTATTGTCAAGTTACTTTGATCATTGCGGTCTTTAGTAGCTCCATTCCGCAACTTAGTTTTTTTTTTTTTTTTTTTTTTTTTTTTTTTTTTTTTTTTTTTTTTTTTTTACCTTGTGTTGGTTTATTCCCCAGATAGGCAATCACTATGAGGCTACGAGTTCTGTCTAGAGCAACCAACATAGCTATACCATATGAAGTTTAAGACTGTTCACATCTTAATGTAGAGAAATGAACAGCTAAAAGTTTCACGTAATCATTGCTAATTAGAAGGTCAAGTCAGTCCTAAATGTGTATATTTCACTCTAAAGTGATATCATTTTCTGTGCAGGTTACACTCAGCTGGACATTTATTGGATTTATGTCTGGAAAAAGTAGGATTAAGCCATTTGGATCCAAGCAAAGGCTATCATTTCCCTGATGGGTATGAATATGATTAAATACGCTACAGATAGTTTGCTTCTCTTTTTTCATAAATGCCTTATTAGAAACAGTTTTCGTGAATGGTCTTCATGGTTGTTGGTTAGTGTTTTTTCCCATTTAGCAACTTAGGTCTTTCGGTCTTGTTTTCAGTTATTAAACTGTTTGGGGGATTATAAAGACGTTTTTGAGTAAGAGAATTAGAGGTAGGAAATTCTGCTGTTTTCTTGTGAATGGGTCGATTTGGGATGTGTTTTATCTCAATTTTTTGGCAGAAAGGGGAATTAAAAATTTAGATGATATTTCGTTTATGTCATCATAATTAACACATTACTTGATCATAACTACTTTTTTTTGAAACAGAGAAAAAATTGTCTGTGGGTTAACAGAACCAACCCAGAATATTTCTACTCATCCAAAAAAATGACAGTATTAGCCCAAACCGTTTTGATCCATTCCTTAAGCCACGCATCTTGCCACCTCTCTTCTTTATCATGCTATTCTCGCTTTCTGGCCAGTTCAAAGTTATTGCTTACATCTAGTAATATTTTTCTTATGGTTGCTACTAAATTGATATTAATCAAGTTTTATCTTTTTAGGCCGTATGTTGAATATAAGGGTTCAGTTCCACAGGCTGAATTGCAAAGTAAGCAGAAGGAGCTAGAGTTAGAAGCAAACAATCTAATTTCTAGAGGAGGAAAGGTGGTATTTTTATATAGTCGATTATGATTATTTCTGCAAAAAGCAAACTATTTATTCGTGCACGAAAGCATTTACTCTGAGTAATGTTTATTTTTTATTTATTTATTATTATTATTATTTTGGTAATGTATCAGGTAACTGTTGGTGTATATTCATATGAAGAAGCTTCTGAGTTGTGTGGAGGTGGCCTCCCCGATTACATTCCTAAGGTCGAAAGTTAACTTACAAACAACTCTCGGTCTTAACTTACTGAAGTCTTAAGATTTTATTAACTAAATCAGTTACTGAAGTCTTAAAATTTTCATTTTCATATTCCTGTTAGCAATTGCTACAATATAAACTTATGTCTTTGCCTCTTTGGAATATGCTCGTTGACTCTGAAAGTCAAACATTGATCTTATTATGCAGGATAGCACTCCTCGTGTTGTGAAGTTAGGTAATTATCCCGGATGCCCTTGCGGTGGCACCCATGTTTCCAACATTTCAGATCTTGTCAACATCAAGGTACTCTTAGCTAATTTCAGCAATTCAATTATATAATGCATTAATGTGGGTACAAAACATTTTCTATTATCTAACGAAAAAAAAATAATAATTATTTTATACATGTTTGTAATTGTTACAAGTAATTATGCTCAAGCCAGTTTCCTTAAATTTGTTTGGTTTGCTTGTTCAGGTCACTCAAATGAGAACAAAGAAGGGAGTTACAAAAGTATACTACCAGATTGGATCCTAGATAGATTGTGCATCATATGATGCCCTTTGGGCTGAAGATTTCTATATAGATTTAGGGTTGTTTAGCACCCCATTTTGATTCACTGCTTAAAATAGTTTGAGCACATAACAACGCTATCATTTTAGGATCCCTCCCTGAATTCAAAAACATGTTACGTTTCCATCTCCTATGAATCTTAAATTAAACGTGCTATTTCTTTATACTCACGTATGCCCTTAATGCACATATGTCATTCATCAATGTAAGCATGGCCCACTTTCTCACATGCTATTATATGTTCGACATGCTAGGGAGGATAATTAGGACTATGAGTAGTAGTATATTGCAATCCCCATTTTATATAGGATGCTACTAATTTTTCGTGAATGTTGTTTACTTTCATGTAGTTAGGATAAGTCATTTTCTATCCCTTAGCTTTACTTTAAAAGAAAATTCCCAAAATGATCATCTTTCCACCCATTCGTCCACAAAGAAGACATTAAAATTTTGTTTTTTCCATTTTGGTCACGAATGTCGACACCGGAACTTGCTAGACCGCTCGACTCACTAAAAAAATGACAGCTGGCATAATTTTGATCTATAAAAGTATAAAGATTTTTTTGCTCGACATACTTTTGTCTTAGATAGATTTTTTTTTTTTTTTTTTTTTTTTTTATTTATTTTTGTTTTATTTAAAGATTGGACCCATTATATTGTATACTTTTGCTCGACCACATGTGTACTTCTCCTTGACCAAAATAGGAGAACCAATTTTATTGTCTTCTTTGTGGACCTAGTGGTTGAAAGACCCTGTACAACCAAGAGAAGCTTTAGAGGCTCGTTGGAGCTAGTGGTTGGCTACTTGACCTAGTGATCCTCATTTGCATTCGTGTAGGATATGCAATAAAAAAGCAATATTGTGTTTGGACAAGGATATTGTTGGTTGACTGATTACATCGCTGTTTATTTCCTATTTCTAGTATGTTTAAGTCTTAGAAGTTTTAGTTAGCGCCCAGTTTGCGGATCATGGACGTGTCCTTTATCTTTTGGTATTTTTGGTACTATTTGAACCTATGTACTTTAGTAGTTTATGAATGCAGAAATGTATTTTCTTTCTTTCTTTATTAACCTGAGCATATTGCATAACTTCGAAGTAAGCTTGATGTCTTGAATGGATAGAATTGACATAGATAAAAAGATACATACTTATTGCCTTATTGAGTACCTACAACAAAAAAGTCGAATACTTGATGTGTTGATGGTTATCACACTACGTTATTAGGGTAAACACATATATTAGCTCTATCATTAATGGGGTTTTCAGAAAAATGTTGAGGATCTTGAGGAACATATTCAGGATTTGCTATCAGTTGATGAGTCCAAAAGGAGGCTTAACTCCAGGTAATATTTGTGGTTTTAATTGATTTCAAGCTTCATTAAGATGAAGTTATGCAATATGATCAGGTTAAGTTCTAAATGAAAACTATGTTAATTTATCAAAACATTTCAGCATAGATGTTTTAAATGTTGATAAGCTTCAATACCGTGCCTATAAGTATTGGGAGTGGCTGGCAACTTAAGTTATTGTCTTGTACTCCTGGTGTCATAGAAAGTTGACACTTCTTTTATTGTCTTTTGGTTAGTTTTTGTTAGGGGTGATCATCGGTCGGAAACCGGACCGGACCGGCCAAGACCGGACCGGACCGAAGACCGAGAACCGGAAAACCATAGACCGAGACCGGACCGAATATGGTCGGTCCGGTCTCGGTCCGGTCTCGGTCCGGTCGGTCTTCGGTCGGTCCGGTCCAATTAGGCAAGTTTTTTCGGGTTTTTGGTCGGTCCGGACCGGACCGGACCGGACCGACCGGACCGAGACCGAATTTGGCAAAAAGCTTAGACCGAGGACCGGACCGAATGTGGTCGGTCCGGTCCGGTCGGTCTCGGTCCGGTCGGTTTTGTCGGTCGGTCCGGTCCGGCCGGTCCGTTTGCTCAGCCCTAGTTTTTGTATCAATCATTCTAAATATGATCTCTGTAAATTTTTTACAAAATTTTTATTTCTAGGATGCTTAATTTCATATGAAGCATGACTGAACTATTCGACTCACATTAGGCCTAGGAGCCCTGGCAGTCCGGCTAATATATAGTTTGCCCATAATTGCATCAGCTTAGCCTTATCACCCTTGGGTGACGAGCCTACGCTCTTGCACACAATTTATGATAAAGGCGAAAGATTTGAATCAAAAAGCAAAGATGCGATGGGCTTCCGAAGGAGAGGAAAACTCACATTTTTTTTCATGGTATTATCAATGTAGCCGGAATCATTCTAGAATATGAGCTTAACATTCAAAGTGAATGGATTTCGGATCCTTCAGCAATTAAACTTCATATATCCGACTCTTTTAGTAAGCGCCGGTTCAAAGAAATTTTTTGCTCAAGACCCTATTCTCTAGTACTATGTTTAGGCACCTATCCTTGAATACCCACAAACCTTAGATTGTTCATTCATTCTTGATGAGATTAGGGATGCGGTGTGAGAATTATTAGTCTAGTATTTTATGTAGCTTATATAACATGTTATCTCAGCCCAGCTTGTATCATTTGTAGGGCTCGGCCTGTAGGTTATTATGTGTAAACAAGTTCCCAGATTAAGGTTAAGATAATCAATAAGGTACCGGATATTCACTTGAAATCGTGGTATCACTTTCCAATAGAAACTATTCGACCCTATGCCTGGGTTACATGAATATCTCTATAGGATAAGACCAAGTGATGTTCTTGTTTTAGGCACAAACCAAGAACCAGATGCGTATTCAAGTGTTTAGGGTTTTGTAATTTCGTATATATATGCAGATGTGTTATGACCTCTATTTATAATAGAGAATACTCAAAACCCTAGCCCATGGAATTATATATAATTAACGGCACATTAATTATATCATAATACTTTCCATAATATTAGGAA
Source organism: Artemisia argyi (assembly GCA_030686995.1). Classification (NCBI taxonomy): domain Eukaryota; kingdom Viridiplantae; phylum Streptophyta; class Magnoliopsida; order Asterales; family Asteraceae; genus Artemisia; species Artemisia argyi. The sequence continues at coordinate 13,512 of JARVZY010002982.1, forward strand.
TCAGTGGTTAAATCCGAGCAGCAGAATTGCTGATGCTATCAGCAGATTCACACTAGCAACAGAATGCTATCAGCAGCAGAATCAGCTAGCAGCAGGATCAGCTGGCAGCAGAATCCTATCAGCAGGATCAGCTAGCAGCAGATTCACAACACTTGCAGCAGAATCAGATTCATGCATCAGCAGAATCAGATTCACACTAGTACAACCACTATTGAGTCAGGGTAATCAGGGACTTGATGGGTGTACACTCCGTACCTCTAAACCCATTCCCAAGTATGATTTGATCCCTCAAGTGCACTAAATTTTCCAACAATCCTCCCCAAATTTAGTTCACTTCCTTTGCATGAAAAATTAAACACAAAACAAAACAAGTGCATAAATGAAAATATCCTGAGGATTGAATTTCCACATTAGTACATATACTTTCAAATATTCGAGAATCAGGGTGTTCTAAGAATTGAACCCTTCAACCCATTTGAATACATGATGATAAATACGCATAAGTTTTCAAACACTAAAATACTCCTGACACTATACAAGCCATGTGTCCATATCCAATTCATAAATGTTGTAAAAGCGAAAAGTCCAAAGCTTCCTGAAGCGGGAAAACTTCAACATTCACATAGGTGGTTCATCTTTAATTCATGCTCCTGCTTAGCACTTTTTCAAAGAAAATTAACCATTAAGAAGTTATGACTTCATCCTCCTTTCCAGCAGGTAACAAGCACAACCTTGGGATGTTTGTGATACATGTGCTTCAGTCCACTAAATGATCAGCTTTCCACATTGAACTCAGCTTCCAAGTTTCCTTAGAAGGGAGTTGGGTATCCTTGCATTCAGTGACTAAGTAGGACTTAAACCCATCCCTTTAGCAGACTTCAAAACCAAGTCTCTAGCCAAACCCTTCGTCAAGTGATCAGCTAAGTTTTGTTGAGATTTAACAAACTCTATAGATATCACCCCATTCATGATAAGCTCACGAATCATGCTATGCCTAACACCTAAGTGTCTAGACTTCCCATTGTACATCTGGCTATAAGCCTTTGCCAATGTAGCAGCACTATCACAACGGATAGAAATAGGTGCTATAGGTTTAGGCCACAATGGAATCTCAAGAAGCAAGTTTTTCAACCATTCAGCTTCTTTGCCAGCAGCAGCTAAAGCCACAAATTCAGATTCCATGGTTGAACTGGTAATGCAAGTTTGTTTCTTGGATGCCCAAGAAATTGCACCTCCACCAAGTAGGAATACCCAGCCACTAGTAGACGAATTGTCTTCAGTGTTACTGATCCAACTTGCATCAGTGTATCCTTCTAATACTGAAGGGTAACCAGTATATGAGAGACTATAATCCATAGTTCTCTTCAAATACTTAAAGACCCTCTGAATTGCTTGCCAATGATGAGCACTAGGATTACTAGTATACCTGCTCAGTTTACCCACATCAAAAGCAATATCAGGTCTTGTACAAGTCATGGCATACATCAAGCAGCCAATCACCCTAGAATACTCAAGTTGAGATACAGCTTTGCCAGTATTAGGCATCAGCTTCTCACTTGTATCCATAGGAGTACTCACTGGAGTACAATCAAAGTAATTAAATTTCCTTAACACCTTCTCAATGTAATGAGACTGAGATATAGAAATTTTTTTACTTTCATGTTTAATCCTAATACCAAGGATAACGTCAGCCTCCCCCATATCCTTCATGGAGAACTTTGATGACAAAAATTCTTTTGTAAGATCAACTTGATTTTGGTCAGTGCCAAAGATCAACATGTCATCAACATATAGACAAATGATGACTCCTTTACCAGATTCATCAAATTTGCTATATACACATTTGTCAGCTTGATTAAGTAAATAACCACTAGACAAAACCACTTCATCAAACTTTTAATGCCATTGCTTAGGTGCCTGTTTTAGTCCATAAAGAGACTTAATCAGTTTACACACCTTGTTTTCATTGCCAGGCATGATGAAGCCCTGAGGTTGGTTCATGTAAACCTCCTCATCTAAATCACCATTCAAGAAAGCTGTCTTCACATCCATCTGATGAATAATCAGATTGTGAATTGATGCCAAAGCAATCAGCAATCTTATGGTACTGATACGTGCCACTGGAGCATAAGTATCAAAGTAGTCTATTCCTGACTTTTGTTTAAAGCCTTGAATAACTAATCTTGCCTTGAACTTTTCAACAGTTCCATCTACCTTCATTTTCTTTTTGAAAGTCCATTTGCTACCTAGAGGTTTGCAACCAGGCGGTAGATCAGTCAACACATAAGTGTTATTGCCCATGATAGAGTCCATCTCATCATTAATTGATTCTTTCCAGAAAGCAACATCCTGGGACTTCATTGCTTCTTCAAATGTTTTGAGATCATCCTCCACAATGAAGCAATAGGAGTATTGGTCAGAGACCTCACTCCTTGTACCTTCAATTAAGTATAATTGAAACTCAGGTCCAAATGACTTTGGAGTCCTCACCCTATTGCTCCTTCTGAGCTCATGTTCAGGTTGTTGTTCCACAACCTCAGCAGGAACCTCATCAGATACTTCTGAAACACCATTGTCATTAATTCCATTAGGAATCCTTTGACTTGGTCTAGGGATAGATGAGAATCTGTTCTCATCAAAGAGTGCATCCCTTGATTCAATTATTGAGTTAATTGAAACAGACTCATTAGGTTCTATAACATAAAACCTATATGCCTTGGAATGCTCAGCATATCCAACAAAGATGCATTCAATGCCTCTTTCTCCCAAAGTTTTCTGCTTTGGATCAGGGAGTCTTACAACAGCCCTACAACCTCATATCCTAAGATAATTAAGGTTAGGTTTCTTTTTAGTCCAAAGTTCATAAGGGGTAACTTTGTTCCTTTTGTTGGGAACCCTATTTAATAAATAGCAAGCTGTTAACATAGCTTCACCCCAGAACCCTTGACTCAGTCCTGAATAGGACAACATGGAATTAACCATCTCCTTCAGCACCCTGTTTTTCCTTTCAGAAATACCATTTTGCTGAGGAGTATAAGGGGCAGTCGTTTCATGGATTATACCAACAGACTGAAAATACAGAGAATCCATGTACTCACCTCCCCTATCAGTCCTTAATCTTTTGATCAGGGAACTTTGTTGCAATTCAACTTCAGTTTTAAATACTTTAAATTTATCTAATGCTTCATCTTTAGAATGTAATAAATAAACATGACAAAACCTAGAAGCATCATCAATAAAAGTCACAAAGTATTTCTTATTCCCCAAAGAGGGAGTAGCATGTAAATCACAAAGGTCACTATGAATTAACTCCAAAACTTTAGTTTCACGTTTTACTCCTTGAAAAGGTTTCTTAGTTATCTTGTTCAACATACAAGTTTTACACTTTTCAGTGTTCATATCAAAAGCTGGTATTAACCCATCCTTGGACATATCTTGCATTCTTTTAAAATGTACATGGCCAAGTCTAGCATGCCAAAGGTTTGAATCATAAAGTTTAGATGTAGATATAAAAGCAGAATCAATATTATCATGAACAATATTAAGTTTGAACATTTGATTACACAAATAACCAAAACCAATAAACACACCATTTTTAGACAAAACAAACTTATTAGATTCAATAACCTGTTTATAACCACAATTATTCAAAACACTACTAGAAACCAAGTTTTTTCTAATATCAGGAACATGTAAAACATTAAATAAAGAAACAATCTTTCCAGAACTAAACTTCAAATCAACAAATCCTTTTTCATGCACCAGGGCAGTTGACTCGTTTCCCATATGAAGAATAGAACCATCATTCATTGACTCATAGGTCTTGAACCAGCTTCTATCTTTACACACATGAATTGTTGCTCCAGAGTCAACCCACCACGCAACATCATCATCCTGCACAAAGTAAATGTCAGATATATATGTAACATAATAAATCTTAAAAGACTTATTAAACACATTCTGACTTTTCAGAGAATTGGTGTTACCATTCCCTCCACCTGTGCCTGATCCATTGGATTTGTTTCCAACTTTACCACCCTTGCAATCTTTCCTGAAGTGTCCAGGTTTCCCACACTTCCAACAAGCCACCTTAGGTTTCTTGTTAAGATCAGATTTGGTGTTATCTTGATGCTTACGCTTGCCCTTGTTGTCATTGTACTTGGTGGAGTTGTTATGCTCCACCATATTGACAACTGATGGACCAGTAGCAGTGCTACTCTTTGGCTTGTCAATGTCTTGAGCTTTGAGTGAATCCTCAATGCGCAAGTGACTGCCCAACTCAACAAGAGTTAACTCCTCCTTCTTATGCTTAAGCATATGCTTGAAATCCTTCCAAGAAGGAGGCAGTTTATCGATGATACAAGAGACTGAAATAGCCTCATCCATGTTCATCTTGTGTTGTGTGAATCGACCAAGTATACTAAGAAGTTCATTGTATTGTTCCATGACAGGTCTAGAATCAACCATTTTGTAATTGTTAAAATTACTTACAAGGAACTTCTTACTTGATGCATCCTCAGCCATATACTTGGCTTCTAAGGAATCCCATAGTTCTTGAGAAGTTTCAACATTCTGATAAATATCAAATAGAGAATCAGACATACCATTGAGAATTAAACCTCTGCAAACATAATCATCATTCTCCCATTTGCTTCTTGCCCTCATCTGATCCATAGTAGCATCTTCTCCAAAATCTTCTGGAATCTCAGTTGTCAGAACATAAACCACATTCATACTTGACAACAAGAAGTACATCTTCTTTTGCCATCTTCTGAAATCAACACCTTCAAACTTTTCCAACTTGGAAAAATTAGCACCTAATTGTCTCATAGCAGCAGCCATTGATTATCACTAATAGTTTCTATTGATTGTAGGTTATTATGTGTAAACAAGTTCCCAGATTAGGGTTAAGATAATCAACAAGGTACCGGATATTCACTTGAAATCGTGGTATCACTTTCCAATAGAAACTATTCGACCCTATGCCTGGGTTACACGAATATCCCTATGGGATAAGACCAAGTGATATTCTTGTTTTAGGCACAAACCAAGAACCAGATGCGTATTCAAGTGTTTAGGGTTTTGTAATTTCGTATATATATGCAGATGTGTTATGACCTCTATTTATAATAGAGAATACTCAAAACCCTAGCCCATGGAATTATATATAATTAACGGCCCATTAATTATATCATAATACTTTCCATAATATTAGGAATCAGTGGTTAAATCCGAGCAGCAGAATTGCTGATGCTATCAGCAGATTCACACTAGCAGCAGAATGCTATCAGCAGCAGAATCAGCTAGCAGCAGGATCAGCTGGCAGGAGAATCCTATCAGCAGGATCAGCTAGCAGCAGAATCCTAGCAGCAGATTCACAACACTAGCAGCATAATCAGATTCATGCATCAGCAGAATCAGATTCACACTAGTACAACCACTATTGAGTTAGGGTAATCAGGGACTTGATGGGTGTACACTCCGTACCTCCAAACCCATTCCCAAGTATGATTTGATCCCTCAAGTGCACTAAATTTTCCAACACGGCCCACCACAGGAAACCCTAGTATGTATTGTGTATATATTGTTTGCTTGATGGAATGATAAGGATGACATTCAAAAGTCTCTATACCGACTAATATGGTATCAGAGATAAAATCTCTCCCTTAATACGCCTAAAATCCCTAAAGTCTCTCCCTTAAAAACTTCATACGCTCCTCCCTCTGCTTCCTCCCAACGCTCCATCAACAAACAACCATGGCAGGTGACGATAACAACCCACCACAAACCACCAACGACAAACCATATGGAATCACTAATATCAAAACATACATCCCCCTCATGCTAGACCTTGACGAGTTAAATTACGACTCGTGGAGCGAACTCTTTACCTTGCACTGCAAAAGTTTTGGAGTCCTTGACTTTATCGAGGGGACCTCGTCGAGTGTGAACCAAACCAGTGAGGAATGGGGAAAACTCGACTCCCTCGTAAACTTGTGGATTTTTGGAACCATCAGCAAACCTCTTCTTCAAAGGGTACTCAAGAAAAACGTGACTGCTAGCGATGTTTGGAAGAAGTTGAAGGACGTATTTCATGATAACAAAACTGCAAGGGCTATGCAGTTGGACAATGATCTTCGCAACATAGAACTTGGTAACCTCACCATCACTGAATACTTTCATAAGATAACCCGCCTATCAGATCTTCTTGCTAACATAGACGCACCAGTGGATGAGAAAAACTTGGTGGCATATGCCATCAATGGACTTGGAGACAAATACGACCAGGTCGCGGGGATAATCCGTCATCGCGATCCACCTCCCACGTTTGCTCAGACTCAGTCCATGCTTCTCTTAGAAGAAAGTTTTCTTGCTCATAAGACCACTCGTCAAATCATTCATGACTCATCCTCATCCCCATCAGTTCTTCTTGCTGCTCGTAATAACAACAGAAACCACAACACTAGTACAGACATTTGTCGCAACTTCCAGCGTGGTTCATTTACCTATGGTGAACGATGTAAGTTTGTTCACTCTAACTCCACTGGTACTCGGAATGGCAACAATAACACGCGAGGGTCTATAGCTCAATGGAATAATACCACTGGTCGTACTTTGCATGGTCCTGGTCATCGTATTACAATTGTTCCTACAAGACCAAATACTATGACTTATGCTCCTGATCCTAGTACTGTCCCTCACTCTAATGGTACTAATTCTGGATCCAAAAGAGTTTTAGGACCAGCTCCTGGACAAGCACATACTTGTCCAGTTAATACTCATGTAGCCTTTGGGCCATCAGGTCCATATCATTATACAACTGGACAGTTACAGGGTACTTGGGGTCCTCAGATTATGTATGGTCCCTATGTTGATCAGCTGACTACTCTTCTTCAAGCCTTCAATGCTATGAGTCTTCAGGATTACGGTGACCACGGGTGGTACCTGGATACCGAAGCCACATCTCATCTTGCTTCGGATGCAGGTAAACTCACATCCATTTCTAATAATAGCACTATATCGTCTATACTGGTTGGTAACGGTAATTCTATTCCCGTCATTAACTCCGGTCATAGCATGTTGTCTACCTTAAATAGACCTCTTCATCTACACAACGTTCTTGTTACACCCAACATAATTAAAAACCTAATATCCGTTCGTCAATTTACACGTGATAATAATTGTTCTATTGAATTTGACCCATTTGGTTTTTCTGTGAAGGACCTTCGGACCCGCCATCTGCTCCTCCGATGTAATAGCAACGGAGATTTATACCCAGTCTTGCCTCCTACCAAATCACCCATCGCTCTAGTGTCAACCAATCAATCTATGTGGCATCAAAGACTCGGTCACCCGGGGAATGAAGTGTTACGTTTCTTAGTTTCCAATAAAATTATTGATTGTAATAAAACAAATCCTACTTCTTTGTGCAATGCTTGTCAACTAGGAAAGCATATTAGGTTGCCTTTTTCCATTTCTGATTCTCGTGTTGAGAACATGTTTGATATTGTGCATTCGGATCTTTGGACTTCCCCGATCCCGAGTGCAAGTGGTTTTAAATATTACGTACTCTTCTTAGATCACTTCTCTCATTTCCTATGGATTTATCCCTTGCGCAACAAAAGTGATGTGTTTGATAAATTTTTACAATTTCGCATGTATGTACAAACACAATTCAAAACCGAAATCAAATCCTTCCAATGTGACCATGGAGGAGAATTCGACAATCACCAATTTCACTCACTCTTTGATAACCATGGCATCCTTTTTAGATTTTCTTGCCCAAAAACCTCACAACAAAACCGAAAATCGGAAAGAATGATACAAACCATTAACAATTTAATTAGAACACTACTTTTTCAAGCTAATCTTCCACCACAGTTTTGGGTTGAAGCACTTCACATGGCCACTCATTTACTTAACATTTTGCCTTCCTCCGCCATCAATAATGAGACCCCCTTTACCAAACTATTCAACAAACCACCCTCTTACCATCACCTCCGCATCTTTGGTTGCTTATGTTACCCACACCTACACACTTCACATAAACTAGAACCTCAATCCACCCGTTGCATTTTCTTAGGCTACCCCTCTCATCACCGAGGGTTTAGATGCCTCGACCTCAACACTAACAAAGTTATTATCTCTCGCCATGTAAACTTTGATGAAAATGTTTTTCCTTACCAATCACTAACAACTCAACAATCAGATTCATATCAATTCCTTGACACATCTGACCAACCATCACCCATTTCCATTCGCCTACTCACTACACCTTCCCATAACCCAAACATCACACCACCCACACAACAAACTATTGACCCAAATACCACAACTCCTAATAGTTCCACTCCTAACACTACCGCACAAAATTCAGCCCAACCTACTTCCCACACAAACTCAACAGCTCAAACTGATCCAACACTATCCTCACCCTCCCCCATGTCTACTCAACATGTTCATGCCACCTCATCAGCTCAAAACCCATCATCAACAGTCACGACCCACCAATCATCACAACCCGCACCGACGAACTCTCATCCCATGGTCACTAGATCGAAGATTGGTACTGTTAAGACTAATCCCAAGTTTGCACTTAATATCGCCACACCCTCATCCATACCTCGCTATCACCTACACGCTCTTCGTAACCCTAATTGGAAACATGCTATGCTAGACGAATATAATGCTCTTATTACTAATGGAACGTGGGTCCTTGCTCCCCGTACACAAAATGTAAATGTGATTCGGTCTATGTGGTTATTTAAACACAAATTTCATGCAGATGGTTCTCTTAGCAGGTACAAGGCACGTCTTGTTGCCAATGACCGCAGTCAGCAAGAAGGGATAGATTGTGACGAGACATGTTATTTCGCGATCCAGTGCTGAAGCGGAATATCGTGGTGTTGCAAATGCTGTTGCTGAGACTGCATGGGTACGGAACCTTCTTCGGGAGCTTCTTATACCTCTTCGCACTCCTACACTTGTTTATTGTAATAACGTTAGTGTTGTTTACTTGTCTACTAACCCGGTTCAACATCAACGCACGAAACACATTGAGATTGACATTCATTTTGTTCGTGACTTTGTTGCCACCGGACAAGTTCGTGTACTTCATGTGCCTTCGAGATACCAGTATGCTGATATCTTTACCAAAGGTCTTCCATCTCCATTATTTGCTGAGTTTCGCTCCAGTTTGAGCGTCCGGCCTCCTCCCGCTGCGGGGGCGTATTAGTCTAGTATTTTATGTAGCTTATGTAACATGTTATCTCAGCCCAGCTTGTATCATTTGTAGGGCTCGGCCCACCACAGGAAACCCTAGTATGTATTGTGTATATATTGGTTGCTTGATGGAATGATAAGGATGACATTCAAAAGTATCTATACTGACTAATAAGAATGTGGTAGTGCTAAACCACCGGACCTGATGGTTTTACATTCAAATTCTTTAGACATCATTGGATTACTCTTAAACAAGATATTCTTTCCTATGTGAAAGTATTTGAGAATTCGGATTTTATTCCATGCAGGTGTAACTCTTCTTTCATCATCCTAAGGTTGATGACTGGCGACTTTAGGTTGATGAGTCTCATTGGGGGCCAATATAAGATTTATTGCAAAAATTCTTGCTAACCACCCCTCTCGTGTAATTCATTCAGTTGTTGAAGAGGTCCAAATGGCTTATATTAAGGCCGCCAAATCATTGATGGTCCACTTTTGGTTGATGAAATTATTGCTTGGGCTAAAAAACATAAAAATCGCATTATGTTTCTCAAAAGTAGACTTTGAGAAAGCATTTGATACTTTAAGTTGGTCTTTTCCCCTCTCCATTTAATAGCAAATGAGGTTTAGTTCTACATGGAGAAGTTGGATTTATGCTTGTCTCAGTTCGGCTTTTACTTCGGTTCTAGTCAACGGTTCACCTACAAAGGAATTTAAATTGAAAGATGGCTTAGACAAGGGAATCCCCTTCCTTTTTTCTATTTAGTTTGGCGGTGCTAGCCCTCAATTTTCCATGCTTAAGCAACAAACAACATCTTTCATGATATTCAAGTAGGCAAAGACAAGATCTCTATCTCACACATCCAAATTAAAGAGGATTCGCCATTCAAAAGTTATGCGCGTTTAAAGTTTGAGGAGAAATGTAAAAAATGAGTCAAATGACTTTTTTACCCTTGGACGGATTTTTGAATAAAAGGAATGGTAACACGTGTTGGATGATGAAACTTTTAATTTTTAGTCACTTTGCAATTGAACGCACTTACTTTTATCTTACTATCTTATAATTCATTTAGCATTGTTGGGGCATTTAACGCACCAATTCTTAAAAACTCAACAATAAAAGTATAAAAGCTAAATGTACAATTAAATTAAACATAACGTTTTAACATTAAATACATCAAAACTTAATTTTCAGCAATATAAGTATTCATGCAATGTTTACGATACATTGATGCATAATTAATATATATTCTTAAAACAATCATTTGATGATAAATACAAGTATTAAATATAAATTGTACAAGTAATGCAAGCTGCTAATTAATGATACTTTAAAAACCTTATTTCAATGAAAATTATAATTAAATGAATATATTATACAAACCAAATAAGCTACTAAACACAAAAAACAAACAAATAAAATAATACAAACTAAGCAAAGTTTCATCAAACTTTTGTCATTGTTTATAGTCTCTAAACGAACAAACTAATGAGTAAAGCTATTGCCGAAAAATGTACAAATGAAATAATTATTAACCGGAAAAATTAAATTACAGGATATTTGCAATCATATTGCACGGGGAGCCAGCTAGTTTACTTAAATCTTGTTAGTGTTTTGAATTTTCAACTTTTAAGGTTATGCACTTTATGTTTTCAGTATTTTCGCGGGTATGGTTATACTAAAAATCCATCCCGGGACCGAACAATAGTTTCTATTGAATGATGCCATGTTGGCCGACTCCGGATGCCCTAAAAGCCTCGTTTCTAATAGTGTACAACAAACCTATTTCTCTGACAATTTGGTATGAATGGGCTGTCTTGGCTATTGTTTGATATATAATTTAGTATTAGTGTTTCAATTTCTTTTCCTTCTTGATTTGTGCCACATGGTGCAATACTGCAATTCCTGTTCTCAGGTTGTGGGATCGAGTAATAATTTAGCTTGTACGAAATATCAGAAGTTTAAATGAGTCATGGGGTGTTTAAGTTAGCTTTATGACTTTATCTGAAGGAAGTGGCTTTTAGTTATGTTATTTCAGAACGTAATGCATGAAATAGTGTTTGAATTAGCTTATACTGTTTCTAAATACAATAAGCTCACTAGTGTTTGGCACTTTCGGCTTATGACTATAAGGGCTTGTTTGTTAAAATATTCTGTTAAGTCATGTTTAATTAGGAGATAACTAGAGGTTTTTGGTTGATTCTTAATAGAATGGGTCTGAAGCGGACAACATAAATTATGTTTGACTGAAAAAAAGCCGCCTCTTAAAGAACGAAATGGCTCTGATCGATTCCTGCAATAACAGTCCCTCAGTCATTCAGCGATTAAAGTTTAAGGGATGGGTTATAAGGACGGGGTGGGTTTTTTATATTGACCCCCCCATTTTTTTTTTGATTTTTATAATTTTGTTTATATCAAAAAGCTATAAACCTGAAAGTGCGGAATAGAAAATATAAAGTTTAATATGTCAAACGCTTAAAACTGTGAAAAATACGGAACAGAAACTGACAAAAACTAGGCTGAGCTGAAAAAAAAATAGGGGACAAAAGGGAGACAAAGGGCCTGCCACCCTTGTCCCCCGTTATTATAGTAGTTCCCAAGTTTAATGGTTTGTACTGTTTTTTCACATGTCTCATTTTGTTAATCATTTTTTTTTATTTCACATGTCCCTATCATTATTTTTTTATTCTCATGTCACTGTCATCATTTATTTATTTTTGTGATATCGTATCCATTTATCATGGAATGGCTCACATATATATTTTCAAAACTCGTCGTCTAGTGATTTAGATATACGTGTGTGTGTATATATATATATATATATATATATATATATATATATATATATATATATATATATATATATATATATATATATATATATTTTAATACTAATATAACCTTTTACTTGAACATGTTTTTGCATTTTCTTAAATATTTTGGTTCTTGTGGCGTATAAGTAAAAAAAAAAGAAAGAAAAAAAGAAAAGACTATCATGACTTTATAATAAGAGCATTAGGTATCGTGGTGCCGTCCCGCTGATGCCGTAGAAAAAAGTGCTGCCACATCAACTCCTTTTCCCATAACACCAGAATTCACCATAACACCAAAAACTTCCTCCCTCTTATAACACCAGTTTTTGGTGTCGTCATGCACCCTTGGACCTCACACACACACACACACACACACACACACACACACACATATATATATATATATATATATATATATATATATATATATATATATCTTTCTCTTTTTTTCATTTATTTAAATTAACTAACACATTTAATTAAAATTAAAATTTTATTAATTAAAAAAATACATTAAAAAAAAATTAATAAAAATAAAGGATAAAAAGTATTGTGTCGTTACAACAATATTACTCCCTATATTACCAACTAAATACATTAAATCCAACCATGCAATGTAGAAGATAACCTCACCACAAAAGCATGCCACGTAGCTAATATACCATCTTTATCCTATTCTCACTACTTCAATTATCTCATTCACCCACTCACTCTCCAACGGTCCAACCATCTTTATTCACAACAATGGCAGCAACCACAACATCTCTCACAAGCACCATGACAATTTTAACAACAATGGCAGCAACTAAAAACCCAACCCACCATCACTCGATCTACAAACTGAAAAAACATGATAACGCCAAAAAAAGAAGATAAAACACGAGGCCCGGTACCGTGCTTGCGCCGTCCCGTCGCGTTTTCCGGGACCATTTGGGCTTGTCGTGACGGCTCAAGACGTGAAAACGCGAGACACGGTGTGGAGCTCGCGCCGTCCGGTCGCGTTTTGCCGAAAAACACCAGCCTTGGCGCTGGGTACCGAGGCCTCTAACTATAAAAATGATTGCCATCAAAGATTAAATAGTAATTTTAGTCATTCAGAATGTTGAATCATACTTGCTATCAAACAGTTAAAACAAAATCATACAGAGCTTTTGAATCACACCATCAGTTTTATTACTTAATATTTTCAGTCATCTTTCACTATTAAGTCACAAACAAACAGTTTCATATGACTTAATAAACCCTTTTTTTTTTTTTTTTTTTAAAATTAAATCAATTAAGTCAAATTCAAATACCACCGAACATCACTAAAATGACATGTTTGAAAATTAATGGTATTTTGTGTGCGTAAAGTGCAAAGTTTACCCTTTATCCTTTTATAAGCATATTTCGTCGACTGCATAAAAGACAAAAGTGTCAGCCATCGCTATGTGTATATGTTGTCATAATAGCCACCAACTATAGTTTTTGAACTAGTAAATGGGAAATTTATCAAAGAGTCGATAAAAGAAAGTAGTTCAATTACACATTTTCTTTTCACACTTTTAAAATATTAGCAGGGTATCAGCGCGTTACGGCGACGGGTACCATGTAAATAAAATTTTATGCGAGTAATGTATCTGATTATATGTTCTTTGTGACGATTGATGATAATATTATAAAAACTGATTGAATCGGACAAAATCACCAAAAATCGGGAAACATTTGGGAAAGTGGTTCGTTGTACGATCCAGTTTAAAAAACCATGTATACAAGATAAAAAGAAAGTTATATTAATTGTATGATTTTTTTATTTTTATTTTTTTATTATTTATTTATTTATTTATTTATTTTTTTAAAATTTAGCTTGTATAATAAGGTGTATCTTTATTTTAGAACCCTGTTAAGTGCGGGAACTGCGAAAACTCCAATTTTGCATTAGAAAACATGCATGTTCATATAAAACATGTATGTTTTCTTATATACATCTTAATACACATCTGCGTAATATACATGTTCATATAAAACCCTGTTAAGTGCAACATATCAATGCAAAATGGTTTTATATGAACATGTATGTTATGCAGGTATGTGTATTAAGGTGTATGTAAGAAAACATACATGTTTTATATGAACATGCATGTTTTCTAATGCAAAATTAGAGTTCTCGCAGTTCCCGCACTTAATAAGGTTATGAAAATAAAGCCCCCCGTATAATAAGCATATTAACATGTACATTTTATGTACAGGGTGTTTTTATACAACATTAAATAGGGGGTTGAAAAGTCAAATGGTTAAAAATTTATTGTATTAGATGGTTGTACTAATAGCTTAGCTAATTGTATTTAAACATCTATTTTTTGGTAATCTTAAAAATTTAATATAAAAGAAGGTGTAAAATGTATTATAAGTAGTATAAAAGTGTAAACTTTTATTAGTTTATTACTCCCTTCGTCCCAAATTTATTGTCTACTATTGATATTTTTAGTTTTTCTTCTTCAACTTTAACCTTAAATATTTTTGTGGGTGTTTTATAATATTTGATGCAAAATATATAAATGGATTGGGTTTTAAGTGTACTTTTCAATGGTATAATTTTTCATCAAATATTGTATAATAAAAAAAATTATATTTATGGTCAAAGTTGAACCAGTTTAAATCATTCAAACTGAATAATAATTTTAGGACAGAGGGAGTAACATTTAATAATATGTAAAAATTAGTTACATTAATAAATGTGAAAAAACTTGTTAAACAATATATTTTTTACACTTATAATTGTATCAAAATTTTTTCCTCACTTTTAAATGTGAAGAAATACAAAAAATGTTCACATTTATAGATGTGAATGCCATTTATAACATGTGGAGAAATCGGGTGTTCACACTTAAAAGTTAAAAAGTGTGAAATTTTTTCTTTAATAGAATTACCAATTTTTACATATTATTAAATGTTAATAAAATAATAAAATTTACGCATTCTCTTTATCTCTTTATAATTAGTGCCTACACTAGTAAATGAGACTACGAGAGGTAGTGAGTGCCCACACTAGTATCTAATATTCCAAATTTCCAACAACAATATTAAAACAACACAACCACCATCAAATGAATTAAAATGATAAGAGGGGTGTCAGTCATGATTCGATGTCTTCTCATAATTCACCACTAACCAATAATATCCCGCCACCTTATTCCATGATTCAATCATGCCTCACCATACTTTTTTAGTGGCAACCATGATTCCATGCCTCAACTAATTTTATTTTTTATATTTATAATTATATTAAACAATTCAATTAAACATAATATTTCATTAATAATTAAAAGAAAATTACATAATACTTAGGAAAAAAACACATAATTATATCTAAAAATTGCAAGGCCATCCATATTTAGCCACAAATTCACGTTTTTTTTGGCAAGAGTGATCTCTCGCATATCCGGATCGGTTATGTGATCGTGCGGTTCCTTGTAGAACTTCATCGCTCAGAGAAAACATTTTCTTCAACACTACGGAGTTGTGCTGCCATCAACTTTTTGGCCAACTCATCATTTGCAAGTTTTTTCTCCACCACCGTCTCCAATAGTTGTGTTTTCTTTGTCGTGTAGGTGTCGAAGCTCGCAACAACACTATTCTTTGTCGACGACTCGCTATCGGTCTTTTTGCCTTTTCTTTTCCGTGCAGGAGTCGTGTCATCATTCAGATCCCGAATAACAGTCTCAATATTGTCATTGCTTCCCGACTCGTAGTTGCCCGATTCAGATGATTTTCTTTGTTTGTCGGAATGAGACGAATTTGCTTGACCCACACTTGGTTGTTCCAACCATTTGTCTGCTTTCCTAACAATCTCCCATGCTTCAATATGACTAAAAGACTTGCCTTTTGTTTTCTTATTGTAATTGGCCAAGGCATTTTTCATCATGTCAACATCG
>JARVZY010002983.1:0-25277 GCA_030686995.1 Artemisia argyi
GTAAGCGGAAGGCAGTCGATGATGCTCATGCCCACATATTGCAATATGGATTTTTACCGGGGTACAAAACATGGACAATGCATGGAGAGAATTCTATACCTTCACAACACTCTCATCCAAGTATTGTTCATGAAACTTCGGTTCGTGAAGATGACATAAGAGGCCTAGTTCGAGATGCTTTAGGTGTAAGTTCCTTACCTTTGAATAACACACATGAAAGTGTTTCCATTCTTGAAGGGAATATCAATGAATCTGATCAAGAAACTACTCAAAGTTCTGATCATGTTGATAAAGAAATTCCCTACAAAATGATCTACATCCTTTGTCACCCGAGAATGACTCTTTGTCGTTTAAGGATTTTACTGTGGTTGATATTTCAAACTCATTCCTCTCCGAGGACAAAATTTTCAAACCCGGTATCTTAATTTTTTTTTTTTTTTTTTTTTTTTTTTTTTTTTTTTTTTTTTGAAAATATGAAAGAAGATTATAGAAAGAGACTTGTGTGAATGATGGATCTATGAAATACTAGAGGTGTAACCTTAAATGGGCTGAATTGTGCTAAATGTTGTCTGGAATGGAAGTTTGTTAATTCAAAGTTGACTTTAAATTGTTTGCTTATAAAAATCCTGCTATGTATTACCATTATTCATGTACTTGGCTAGGTAAGTTGAATTAATGGACAACAGTTGGATCAAAGCTGATATTGGAAACAAGAATTTTAAAGATGGAGTTCAGTATTTTATAGATTTTGCTATGGCTAGAAGTATAAGAGGAACAATTCCATGTCCATGCCTTAAATGTTGTTCGTGTAAGTGGAAGGCAGTCGATGATGCTCATGCCCACATATTGCAATATGGATTTTTACCGGGGTACAAAACATGGACAATGCATGGAGAGAATTCTATACCTTCACAACACTCTCATCCAAGTATTGTTCATGAAACTTCGGTTGGTGAAGATGACATAAGAGGCCTAGTTCGAGATGCTTTAGGTGTAAGTTCCTTACCTTTGAATAACACACATGAAAGTGTTTCCATTCTTGAAGGGAATATCAATGAATCTGATCAAGAAACTACTCAAAGTTCTGATCATGTTGATAAAGAAATTCCCTACAAAATGATCTACATCCTTTGTCACCCGAGAATGACTCTTTGTCGTTTAAGGATTTTACTGTGGTTGATATTTCAAACTCATTCCTCTCCGAGGACAAAATTTTCAAACCCGGTATCTTACTTTTTTTTTTTTTTTTTTTTTTTTTTTTGAAAATATGAAAGAAGATTATAGAAAGAGACTTGTGTGAATAATGGATCTATGAAATACTAGAGGTGTAACATTAAATGGGCTGAATTGTGCTAAATGTTGTCTGGAATGGAAGTTTGTTAATTCAAAGTTGACTTTAAATTGTTTGCTTATAAAAATCCTGCTATGTATTACCATTATTCATGTACTTGGCTAGGTAAGTTGAATTAATGGACAACAGTTGGATCAAAGCTGATATTGGAAACAAGAATTTTAAAGATGGAGTTCAGTATTTTATAGATTTTGCTATGGCTAGAAGTATAAGAGGAACAATTCCATGTCCATGCCTTAAATGTTGTTTGTGTAAGCGGAAGGCAGTCGATGATGCTCATGCCCACATATTGCAATATGGATTTTTACCGGGGTACAAAACATGGACAATGCATGGAGAGAATTCTATACCTTCACAACACTCTCATCCAAGTATTGTTCATGAAACTTCGGTTGGTGAAGATGACATAAGAGGCCTAGTTCGAGATGCTTTAGGTGTAAGTTCCTTACCTTTGAATAACACACATGAAAGTGTTTCCATTCTTGAAGGGAATATCAATGAATCTGATCAAGAAACTACTCAAAGTTCTGATCATGTTGATAAAGAAATTCCCTACAAAATGATCTACATCCTTTGTCACCCGAGAATGACTCTTTGTCGTTTAAGGATTTTACTGTGGTTGATATTTCAAACTCATTCCTCTCCGAGGACAAAATTTTCAAACCCGGTATCTTAATTTTTTTTTTTTTTTTTTTTTTTTTTTTTTTTTTTTTTTTGAAAATATGAAAGAAGATTATAGAAAGAGACTTGTGTGAATGATGGATCTATGAAATACTAGAGGTGTAACATTAAATGGGCTGAATTGTGCTAAATGTTGTCTGGAATGGAAGTTTGTTAATTCAAAGTTGACTTTAAATTGTTTGCTTATAAAAATCCTGCTATGTATTACCATTATTCATGTACTTGGCTAGGTAAGTTGAATTAATGGACAACAGTTGGATCAAAGCTGATATTGGAAACAAGAATTTTAAAGATGGAGTTCAGTATTTTAAAGATTTTGCTATGGCTAGAAGTATAAGAGGAACAATTCCATGTCCATGCCTTAAATGTTGTTTGTGTAAGCGGAAGGCAGTCGATGATGCTCATGCCCACATATTGCAATATGGATTTTTACCGGGGTACAAAACATGGACAATGCATGGAGAGAATTCTATACCTTCACAACACTCTCATCCAAGTATTGTTCATGAAACTTCGGTTCGTGAAGATGACATAAGAGGCCTAGTTCGAGATGCTTTAGGTGTAAGTTCCTTACCTTTGAATAACACACATGAAAGTGTTTCCATTCTTGAAGGGAATATCAATGAATCTGATCAAGAAACTACTCAAAGTTCTGATCATGTTGATAAAGAAATTCCCTACAAAATGATCTACATCCTTTGTCACCCGAGAATGACTCTTTGTCGTTTAAGGATTTTACTGTGGTTGATATTTCAAACTCATTCCTCTCCGAGGACAAAATTTTCAAACCCGGTATCTTACTTTTTTTTTTTTTTTTTTTTTTTTTTTTTTTTTTTTGAAAATATGAAAGAAGATTATAGAAAGAGACTTGTGTGAATGATGGATCTATGAAATACTAGAGGTGTAACATTAAATGGGCTGAATTGTGCTAAATGTTGTCTGGAATGGAAGTTTGTTAATTCAAAGTTGACTTTAAATTGTTTGCTTATAAAAATCCTGCTATGTATTACCATTATTCATGTACTTGGCTAGGTAAGTTGAATTAATGGACAACAGTTGGATCAAAGCTGATATTGGAAACAAGAATTTTAAAGATGGAGTTCAGTATTTTATAGATTTTGCTATGGCTAGAAGTATAAGAGGAACAATTCCATGTCCATGCCTTAAATGTTGTTTGTGTAAGTGGAAGGCAGTCGATGATGCTCATGCCCACATATTGCAATATGGATTTTTACCGGGGTACAAAACATGGACAATGCATGGAGAGAATTCTATACCTTCACAACACTCTCATCCAAGTATTGTTCATGAAACTTCGGTTGGTGAAGATGACATAAGAGGCCTAGTTCGAGATGCTTTAGGTGTAAGTTCCTTACCTTTGAATAACACACATGAAAGTGTTTCCATTCTTGAAGGGAATATCAATGAATCTGATCAAGAAACTACTCAAAGTTCTGATCATGTTGATAAAGAAATTCCCTACAAAATGATCTACATCCTTTGTCACCCGAGAATGACTCTTTGTCGTTTAAGGATTTTACTGTGGTTGATATTTCAAACTCATTCCTCTCCGAGGACAAAATTTTCAAACCCGGTATCTTACTTTTTTTTTTTTTTTTTTTTTTTTTTTTTTTTGAAAATATGAAAGAAGATTATAGAAAGAGACTTGTGTGAATGATGGATCTATGAAATACTAGAGGTGTAACATTAAATGGGCTGAATTGTGCTAAATGTTGTCTGGAATGGAAGTTTGTTAATTCAAAGTTGACTTTAAATTGTTTGCTTATAAAAATCCTGCTATGTATTACCATTATTCATGTACTTGGCTAGGTAAGTTGAATTAATGGACAACAGTTGGATCAAAGCTGATATTGGAAACAAGAATTTTAAAGATGGAGTTCAGTATTTTATAGATTTTGCTATGGCTAGAAGTATAAGAGGAACAATTCCATGTCCATGCCTTAAATGTTGTTTGTGTAAGCGGAAGGCAGTCGATGATGCTCATGCCCACATATTGCAATATGGATTTTTACCGGGGTACAAAACATGGACAATGCATGGAGAGAATTCTATACCTTCACAACACTCTCATCCAAGTATTGTTCATGAAACTTCGGTTGGTGAAGATGACATAAGAGGCCTAGTTCGAGATGCTTTAGGTGTAAGTTCCTTACCTTTGAATAACACACATGAAAGTGTTTCCATTCTTGAAGGGAATATCAATGAATCTGATCAAGAAACTACTCAAAGTTCTGATCATGTTGATAAAGAAATTCCCTACAAAATGATCTACATCCTTTGTCACCCGAGAATGACTCTTTGTCGTTTAAGGATTTTACTGTGGTTGATATTTCAAACTCATTCCTCTCCGAGGACAAAATTTTCAAACCCGGTATCTTAATTTTTTTTTTTTTTTTTTTTTTATTTTTTTTTTTTTGAAAATATGAAAGAAGATTATAGAAAGAGACTTGTGTGAATGATGGATCTATGAAATACTAGAGGTGTAACATTAAATGGGCTGAATTGTGCTAAATGTTGTCTGGAATGGAAGTTTGTTAATTCAAAGTTGACTTTAAATTGTTTGCTTATAAAAATCCTGCTATGTATTACCATTATTCATGTACTTGGCTAGGTAAGTTGAATTAATGGACAACAGTTGGATCAAAGCTGATATTGGAAACAAGAATTTTAAAGATGGAGTTCAGTATTTTATAGATTTTGCTATGGCTAGAAGTATAAGAGGAACAATTCCATGTCCATGCCTTAAATGTTGTTTGTGTAAGTGGAAGGCAGTCGATGATGCTCATGCCCACATATTGCAATATGGATTTTTACCGGGGTACAAAACATGGACAATGCATGGAGAGAATTCTATACCTTCACAACACTCTCATCCAAGTATTGTTCATGAAACTTCGGTTGGTGAAGATGACATAAGAGGCCTAGTTCGAGATGCTTTAGGTGTAAGTTCCTTACCTTTGAATAACACACATGAAAGTGTTTCCATTCTTGAAGGGAATATCAATGAATCTGATCAAGAAACTACTCAAAGTTCTGATCATGTTGATAAAGAAATTCCCTACAAAATGATCTACATCCTTTGTCACCCGAGAATGACTCTTTGTCGTTTAAGGATTTTACTGTGGTTGATATTTCAAACTCATTCCTCTCCGAGGACAAAATTTTCAAACCCGGTATCTTACTACTTTTTTTTTTTTTTTTTTTTTTTTTTTTTGAAAATATGAAAGAAGATTATAGAAAGAGACTTGTGTGAATAATGGATCTATGAAATACTAGAGGTGTAACATTAAATGGGCTGAATTGTGCTAAATGTTGTCTGGAATGGAAGTTTGTTAATTCAAAGTTGACTTTAAATTGTTTGCTTATAAAAATCCTGCTATGTATTACCATTATTCATGTACTTGGCTAGGTAAGTTGAATTAATGGACAACAGTTGGATCAAAGCTGATATTGGAAACAAGAATTTTAAAGATGGAGTTCAGTATTTTATAGATTTTGCTATGGCTAGAAGTATAAGAGGAACAATTCCATGTCCATGCCTTAAATGTTGTTTGTGTAAGCGGAAGGCAGTCGATGATGCTCATGCCCACATATTGCAATATGGATTTTTACCGGGGTACAAAACATGGACAATGCATGGAGAGAATTCTATACCTTCACAACACTCTCATCCAAGTATTGTTCATGAAACTTCGGTTGGTGAAGATGACATAAGAGGCCTAGTTCGAGATGCTTTAGGTGTAAGTTCCTTACCTTTGAATAACACACATGAAAGTGTTTCCATTCTTGAAGGGAATATCAATGAATCTGATCAAGAAACTACTCAAAGTTCTGATCATGTTGATAAAGAAATTCCCTACAAAATGATCTACATCCTTTGTCACCCGAGAATGACTCTTTGTCGTTTAAGGATTTTACTGTGGTTGATATTTCAAACTCATTCCTCTCCGAGGACAAAATTTTCAAACCCGGTATCTTAATTTTTTTTTTTTTTTTTTTTTTTTTTTTTTTTTTATTTTGAAAATATGAAAGAAGATTATAGAAAGAGACTTGTGTGAATGATGGATCTATGAAATACTAGAGGTGTAACATTAAATGGGCTGAATTGTGCTAAATGTTGTCTGGAATGGAAGTTTGTTAATTCAAAGTTGACTTTAAATTGTTTGCTTATAAAAATCCTGCTATGTATTACCATTATTCATGTACTTGGCTAGGTAAGTTGAATTAATGGACAACAGTTGGATCAAAGCTGATATTGGAAACAAGAATTTTAAAGATGGAGTTCAGTATTTTATAGATTTTGCTATGGCTAGAAGTATAAGAGGAACAATTCCATGTCCATGCCTTAAATGTTGTTTGTGTAAGCGGAAGGCAGTCGATGATGCTCATGCCCACATATTGCAATATGGATTTTTACCGGGGTACAAAACATGGACAATGCATGGAGAGAATTCTATACCTTCACAACACTCTCATCCAAGTATTGTTCATGAAACTTCGGTTGGTGAAGATGACATAAGAGGCCTAGTTCGAGATGCTTTAGGTGTAAGTTCCTTACCTTTGAATAACACACATGAAAGTGTTTCCATTCTTGAAGGGAATATCAATGAATCTGATCAAGAAACTACTCAAAGTTCTGATCATGTTGATAAAGAAATTCCCTACAAAATGATCTACATCCTTTGTCACCCGAGAATGACTCTTTGTCGTTTAAGGATTTTACTGTGGTTGATATTTCAAACTCATTCCTCTCCGAGGACAAAATTTTCAAACCCGGTATCTTACTTTTTTTTTTTTTTTTTTTTTTTTTTTTGAAAATATGAAAGAAGATTATAGAAAGAGACTTGTGTGAATGATGGATCTATGAAATACTAGAGGTGTAACATTAAATGGGCTGAATTGTGCTAAATGTTGTCTGGAATGGAAGTTTGTTAATTCAAAGTTGACTTTAAATTGTTTGCTTATAAAAATCCTGCTATGTATTACCATTATTCATGTACTTGGCTAGGTAAGTTGAATTAATGGACAACAGTTGGATCAAAGCTGATATTGGAAACAAGAATTTTAAAGATGGAGTTCAGTATTTTATAGATTTTGCTATGGCTAGAAGTATAAGAGGAACAATTCCATGTCCATGCCTTAAATGTTGTTTGTGTAAGTGGAAGGCAGTCGATGATGCTCATGCCCACATATTGCAATATGGATTTTTACCGGGGTACAAAACATGGACAATGCATGGAGAGAATTCTATACCTTCACAACACTCTCATCCAAGTATTGTTCATGAAACTTCGGTTGGTGAAGATGACATAAGAGGCCTAGTTCGAGATGCTTTAGGTGTAAGTTCCTTACCTTTGAATAACACACATGAAAGTGTTTCCATTCTTGAAGGGAATATCAATGAATCTGATCAAGAAACTACTCAAAGTTCTGATCATGTTGATAAAGAAATTCCCTACAAAATGATCTACATCCTTTGTCACCCGAGAATGACTCTTTGTCGTTTAAGGATTTTACTGTGGTTGATATTTCAAACTCATTCCTCTCCGAGGACAAAATTTTCAAACCCGGTATCTTACTCTTTTTTTTTTTTTTTTTTTTTTTTTTTTTTTTTTTTTGAAAATATGAAAGAAGATTATAGAAAGAGACTTGTGTGAATAATGGATCTATGAAATACTAGAGGTGTAACATTAAATGGGCTGAATTGTGCTAAATGTTGTCTGGAATGGAAGTTTGTTAATTCAAAGTTGACTTTAAATTGTTTGCTTATAAAAATCCTGCTATGTATTACCATTATTCATGTACTTGGCTAGGTAAGTTGAATTAATGGACAACAGTTGGATCAAAGCTGATATTGGAAACAAGAATTTTAAAGATGGAGTTCAGTATTTTATAGATTTTGCTATGGCTAGAAGTATAAGAGGAACAATTCCATCTCCATGCCTTAAATGTTGTTTGTGTAAGCGGAAGGCAGTCGATGATGCTCATGCCCACATATTGCAATATGGATTTTTACCGGGGTACAAAACATGGACAATGCATGGAGAGAATTCTATACCTTCACAACACTCTCATCCAAGTATTGTTCATGAAACTTCGGTTGGTGAAGATGACATAAGAGGCCTAGTTCGAGATGCTTTAGGTGTAAGTTCCTTACCTTTGAATAACACACATGAAAGTGTTTCCATTCTTGAAGGGAATATCAATGAATCTGATCAAGAAACTACTCAAAGTTCTGATCATGTTGATAAAGAAATTCCCTACAAAATGATCTACATCCTTTGTCACCCGAGAATGACTCTTTGTCGTTTAAGGATTTTACTGTGGTTGATATTTCAAACTCATTCCTCTCCGAGGACAAAATTTTCAAACCCGGTATCTTAATTTTTTTTTTTTTTTTTTTTTTTTTTTTTTTGAAAATATGAAAGAAGATTATAGAAAAAGACTTGTGTGAATGATGGATCTATGAAATACTAGAGGTGTAACATTAAATGGGCTGAATTGTGCTAAATGTTGTCTGGAATGGAAGTTTGTTAATTCAAAGTTGACTTTAAATTGTTTGCTTATAAAAATCCTGCTATGTATTACCATTATTCATGTACTTGGCTAGGTAAGTTGAATTAATGGACAACAGTTGGATCAAAGCTGATATTGGAAACAAGAATTTTAAAGATGGAGTTCAGTATTTTATAGATTTTGCTATGGCTAGAAGTATAAGAGGAACAATTCCATGTCCATGCCTTAAATGTTGTTTGTGTAAGCGGAAGGCAGTCGATGATGCTCATGCCCACATATTGCAATATGGATTTTTACCGGGGTACAAAACATGGACAATGCATGGAGAGAATTCTATACCTTCACAACACTCTCATCCAAGTATTGTTCATGAAACTTCGGTTGGTGAAGATGACATAAGAGGCCTAGTTCGAGATGCTTTAGGTGAAAGTTCCTTACCTTTGAATAACACACATGAAAGTGTTTCCATTCTTGAAGGGAATATCAATGAATCTGATCAAGAAACTACTCAAAGTTCTGATCATGTTGATAAAGAAATTCCCTACAAAATGATCTACATCCTTTGTCACCCGAGAATGACTCTTTGTCATTTAAGGATTTTACTGTGGTTGATATTTCAAACTCATTCCTCTCCGAGGACAAAATTTTCAAACCCGGTATCTTACTTTTTTTTTTTTTTTTTTTTTTTTTTTTTGAAAATATGAAAGAAGATTATAGAAAGAGACTTGTGTGAATGATGGATCTATGAAATACTAGAGGTGTAACATTAAATGGGCTGAATTGTGCTAAATGTTGTCTGGAATGGAAGTTTGTTAATTCAAAGTTGACTTTAAATTGTTTGCTTATAAAAATCCTGCTATGTATTACCATTATTCATGTACTTGGCTAGGTAAGTTGAATTAATGGACAACAGTTGGATCAAAGCTGATATTGGAAACAAGAATTTTAAAGATGGAGTTCAGTATTTTATAGATTTTGCTATGGCTAGAAGTATAAGAGGAACAATTCCATGTCCATGCCTTAAATGTTGTTTGTGTAAGTGGAAGGCAGTCGATGATGCTCATGCCCACATATTGCAATATGGATTTTTACCGGGGTACAAAACATGGACAATGCATGGAGAGAATTCTATACCTTCACAACACTCTCATCCAAGTATTGTTCATGAAACTTCGGTTGGTGAAGATGACATAAGAGGCCTAGTTCGAGATGCTTTAGGTGTAAGTTCCTTACCTTTGAATAACACACATGAAAGTGTTTCCATTCTTGAAGGGAATATCAATGAATCTGATCAAGAAACTACTCAAAGTTCTGATCATGTTGATAAAGAAATTCCCTACAAAATGATCTACATCCTTTGTCACCCGAGAATGACTCTTTGTCGTTTAAGGATTTTACTGTGGTTGATATTTCAAACTCATTCCTCTCCGAGGACAAAATTTTCAAACCCGGTATCTTACTTTTTTTTTTTTTTTTTTTTTTTTTTTTTTTTTTGAAAATATGAAAGAAGATTATAGAAAGAGACTTGTGTGAATGATGGATCTATGAAATACTAGAGGTGTAACATTAAATGGGCTGAATTGTGCTAAATGTTGTCTGGAATGGAAGTTTGTTAATTCAAAGTTGACTTTAAATTGTTTGCTTATAAAAATCCTGCTATGTATTACCATTATTCATGTACTTGGCTAGGTAAGTTGAATTAATGGACAACAGTTGGATCAAAGCTGATATTGGAAACAAGAATTTTAAAGATGGAGTTCAGTATTTTATAGATTTTGCTATGGCTAGAAGTATAAGAGGAACAATTCCATGTCCATGCCTTAAATGTTGTTTGTGTAAGCGGAAGGCAGTCGATGATGCTCATGCCCACATATTGCAATATGGATTTTTACCGGGGTACAAAACATGGACAATGCATGGAGAGAATTCTATACCTTCACAACACTCTCATCCAAGTATTGTTCATGAAACTTCGGTTGGTGAAGATGACATAAGAGGCCTAGTTCGAGATGCTTTAGGTGTAAGTTCCTTACCTTTGAATAACACACATGAAAGTGTTTCCATTCTTGAAGGGAATATCAATGAATCTGATCAAGAAACTACTCAAAGTTCTGATCATGTTGATAAAGAAATTCCCTACAAAATGATCTACATCCTTTGTCACCCGAGAATGACTCTTTGTCGTTTAAGGATTTTACTGTGGTTGATATTTCAAACTCATTCCTCTCCGAGGACAAAATTTTCAAACCCGGTATCTTACTCTTTTTTTTTTTTTTTTTTTTTTTTTTTTTTTTTTTTGAAAATATGAAAGAAGATTATAGAAAGAGACTTGTGTGAATAATGGATCTATGAAATACTAGAGGTGTAACATTAAATGGGCTGAATTGTGCTAAATGTTGTCTGGAATGGAAGTTTGTTAATTCAAAGTTGACTTTAAATTGTTTGCTTATAAAAATCCTGCTATGTATTACCATTATTCATGTACTTGGCTAGGTAAGTTGAATTAATGGACAACAGTTGGATCAAAGCTGATATTGGAAACAAGAATTTTAAAGATGGAGTTCAGTATTTTATAGATTTTGCTATGGCTAGAAGTATAAGAGGAACAATTCCATCTCCATGCCTTAAATGTTGTTTGTGTAAGCGGAAGGCAGTCGATGATGCTCATGCCCACATATTGCAATATGGATTTTTACCGGGGTACAAAACACGGACAATGCATGGAGAGAATTCTATACCTTCACAACACTCTCATCCAAGTATTGTTCATGAAACTTCGGTTGGTGAAGATGACATAAGAGGCCTAGTTCGAGATGCTTTAGGTGTAAGTTCCTTACCTTTGAATAACACACATGAAAGTGTTTCCATTCTTGAAGGGAATATCAATGAATCTGATCAAGAAACTACTCAAAGTTCTGATCATGTTGATAAAGAAATTCCCTACAAAATGATCTACATCCTTTGTCACCCGAGAATGACTCTTTGTCGTTTAAGGATTTTACTGTGGTTGATATTTCAAACTCATTCCTCTCCGAGGACAAAATTTTCAAACCCGGTATCTTAATTTTTTTTTTTTTTTTTTTTTTTTTTTTTTGAAAATATGAAAGAAGATTATAGAAAGAGACTTGTGTGAATGATGGATCTATGAAATACTAGAGGTGTAACATTAAATGGGCTGAATTGTGCTAAATGTTGTCTGGAATGGAAGTTTGTTAATTCAAAGTTGACTTTAAATTGTTTGCTTATAAAAATCCTGCTATGTATTACCATTATTCATGTACTTGGCTAGGTAAGTTGAATTAATGGACAACAGTTGGATCAAAGCTGATATTGGAAACAAGAATTTTAAAGATGGAGTTCAGTATTTTATAGATTTTGCTATGGCTAGAAGTATAAGAGGAACAATTCCATGTCCATGCCTTAAATGTTGTTTGTGTAAGCGGAAGGCAGTCGATGATGCTCATGCCCACATATTGCAATATGGATTTTTACCGGGGTACAAAACATGGACAATGCATGGAGAGAATTCTATACCTTCACAACACTCTCATCCAAGTATTGTTCATGAAACTTCGGTTGGTGAAGATGACATAAGAGGCCTAGTTCGAGATGCTTTAGGTGTAAGTTCCTTACCTTTGAATAACACACATGAAAGTGTTTCCATTCTTGAAGGGAATATCAATGAATCTGATCAAGAAACTACTCAAAGTTCTGATCATGTTGATAAAGAAATTCCCTACAAAATGATCTACATCCTTTGTCACCCGAGAATGACTCTTTGTCGTTTAAGGATTTTACTGTGGTTGATATTTCAAACTCATTCCTCTCCGAGGACAAAATTTTCAAACCCGGTATCTTAATTTTTTTTTTTTTTTTTTTTTTTTTTTTTGAAAATATGAAAGAAGATTATAGAAAGAGACTTGTGTGAATGATGGATCTATGAAATACTAGAGGTGTAACATTAAATGGGCTGAATTGTGCTAAATGTTGTCTGGAATGGAAGTTTGTTAATTCAAAGTTGACTTTAAATTGTTTGCTTATAAAAATCCTGCTATGTATTACCATTATTCATGTACTTGGCTAGGTAAGTTGAATTAATGGACAACAGTTGGATCAAAGCTGATATTGGAAACAAGAATTTTAAAGATGGAGTTCAGTATTTTATAGATTTTGCTATGGCTAGAAGTATAAGAGGAACAATTCCATGTCCATGCCTTAAATGTTGTTTGTGTAAGTGGAAGGCAGTCGATGATGCTCATGCCCACATATTGCAATATGGATTTTTACCGGGGTACAAAACATGGACAATGCATGGAGAGAATTCTATACCTTCACAACACTCTCATCCAAGTATTGTTCATGAAACTTCGGTTGGTGAAGATGACATAAGAGGCCTAGTTCGAGATGCTTTAGGTGTAAGTTCCTTACCTTTGAATAACACACATGAAAGTGTTTCCATTCTTGAAGGGAATATCAATGAATCTGATCAAGAAACTACTCAAAGTTCTGATCATGTTGATAAAGAAATTCCCTACAAAATGATCTACATCCTTTGTCACCCGAGAATGACTCTTTGTCGTTTAAGGATTTTACTGTGGTTGATATTTCAAACTCATTCCTCTCCGAGGACAAAATTTTCAAACCGGGTATCTTACTTTTTTTTTTTTTTTTTTTTTTTTTTTTTTTTTTGAAAATATGAAAGAAGATTATAGAAAGAGACTTGTGTGAATAATGGATCTATGAAATACTAGAGGTGTAACATTAAATGGGCTGAATTGTGCTAAATGTTGTCTGGAATGGAAGTTTGTTAATTCAAAGTTGACTTTAAATTGTTTGCTTATAAAAATCCTGCTATGTATTACCATTATTCATGTACTTGGCTAGGTAAGTTGAATTAATGGACAACAGTTGGATCAAAGCTGATATTGGAAACAAGAATTTTAAAGATGGAGTTCAGTATTTTATAGATTTTGCTATGGCTAGAAGTATAAGAGGAACAATTCCATGTCCATGCCTTAAATGTTGTTTGTGTAAGCGGAAGGCAGTCGATGATGCTCATGCCCACATATTGCAATATGGATTTTTACCGGGGTACAAAACATGGACAATGCATGGAGAGAATTCTATACCTTCACAACACTCTCATCCAAGTATTGTTCATGAAACTTCGGTTGGTGAAGATGACATAAGAGGCCTAGTTCGAGATGCTTTAGGTGTAAGTTCCTTACCTTTGAATAACACACATGAAAGTGTTTCCATTCTTGAAGGGAATATCAATGAATCTGATCAAGAAACTACTCAAAGTTCTGATCATGTTGATAAAGAAATTCCCTACAAAATGATCTACATCCTTTGTCACCCGAGAATGACTCTTTGTCGTTTAAGGATTTTACTGTGGTTGATATTTCAAACTCATTCCTCTCCGAGGACAAAATTTTCAAACCCGGTATCTTACTTTTTTTTTTTTTTTTTTTTTTTTTTTTTTTTTTGAAAATATGAAAGAAGATTATAGAAAGAGACTTGTGTGAATAATGGATCTATGAAATACTAGAGGTGTAACATTAAATGGGCTGAATTGTGCTAAATGTTGTCTGGAATGGAAGTTTGTTAATTCAAAGTTGACTTTAAATTGTTTGCTTATAAAAATCCTGCTATGTATTACCATTATTCATGTACTTGGCTAGGTAAGTTGAATTAATGGACAACAGTTGGATCAAAGCTGATATTGGAAACAAGAATTTTAAAGATGGAGTTCAGTATTTTATAGATTTTGCTATGGCTAGAAGTATAAGAGGAACAATTCCATGTCCATGCCTTAAATGTTGTTTGTGTAAGCGGAAGGCAGTCGATGATGCTCATGCCCACATATTGCAATATGGATTTTTACCGGGGTACAAAACATGGACAATGCATGGAGAGAATTCTATACCTTCACAACACTCTCATCCAAGTATTGTTCATGAAACTTCGGTTGGTGAAGATGACATAAGAGGCCTAGTTCGAGATGCTTTAGGTGTAAGTTCCTTACCTTTGAATAACACACATGAAAGTGTTTCCATTCTTGAAGGGAATATCAATGAATCTGATCAAGAAACTACTCAAAGTTCTGATCATGTTGATAAAGAAATTCCCTACAAAATGATCTACATCCTTTGTCACCCGAGAATGACTCTTTGTCGTTTAAGGATTTTACTGTGGTTGATATTTCAAACTCATTCCTCTCCGAGGACAAAATTTTCAAACCCGGTATCTTACTTTTTTTTTTTTTTTTTTTTTTTTTTTTTTTTTTTTTGAAAATATGAAAGAAGATTATAGAAAGAGACTTGTGTGAATAATGGATCTATGAAATACTAGAGGTGTAACATTAAATGGGCTGAATTGTGCTAAATGTTGTCTGGAATGGAAGTTTGTTAATTCAAAGTTGACTTTAAATTGTTTGCTTATAAAAATCCTGCTATGTATTACCATTATTCATGTACTTGGCTAGGTAAGTTGAATTAATGGACAATAGTTGGATCAAAGCTGATATTGGAAACAAGAATTTTAAAGATGGAGTTCAGTATTTTATAGATTTTGCTATGGCTAGAAGTATAAGAGGAACAATTCCATGTCCATGCCTTAAATGTTGTTTGTGTAAGCGGAAGGCAGTCGATGATGCTCATGCCCACATATTGCAATATGGATTTTTACCGGGGTACAAAACATGGACAATGCATGGAGAGAATTCTATACCTTCACAACACTCTCATCCAAGTATTGTTCATGAAACTTCGGTTGGTGAAGATGACATAAGAGGCCTAGTTCGAGATGCTTTAGGTGTAAGTTCCTTACCTTTGAATAACACACATGAAAGTGTTTCCATTCTTGAAGGGAATATCAATGAATCTGATCAAGAAACTACTCAAAGTTCTGATCATGTTGATAAAGAAATTCCCTACAAAATGATCTACATCCTTTGTCACCCGAGAATGACTCTTTGTCGTTTAAGGATTTTACTGTGGTTGATATTTCAAACTCATTCCTCTCCGAGGACAAAATTTTCAAACCCGGCATCTTAATTTTTTTTTTTTTTTTTTTTTGAAAATATGAAAGAAGATTATAGAAAGAGACTTGTGTGAATGATGGATCTATGAAATACTAGAGGTGTAACATTAAATGGGCTGAATTGTGCTAAATGTTGTCTGGAATGGAAGTTTGTTAATTCAAAGTTGACTTTAAATTGTTTGCTTATAAAAATCCTGCTATGTATTACCATTATTCATGTACTTGGCTAGGTAAGTTGAATTAATGGACAACAGTTGGATCAAAGCTGATATTGGAAACAAGAATTTTAAAGATGGAGTTCAGTATTTTATAGATTTTGCTATGGCTAGAAGTATAAGAGGAACAATTCCATGTCCATGCCTTAAATGTTGTTTGTGTAAGCGGAAGGCAGTCGATGATGCTCATGCCCACATATTGCAATATGGATTTTTACCGGGGTACAAAACATGGACAATGCATGGAGAGAATTCTATACCTTCACAACACTCTCATCCAAGTATTGTTCATGAAACTTCGGTTCGTGAAGATGACATAAGAGGCCTAGTTCGAGATGCTTTAGGTGTAAGTTCCTTACCTTTGAATAACACACATGAAAGTGTTTCCATTCTTGAAGGGAATATCAATGAATCTGATCAAGAAACTACTCAAAGTTCTGATCATGTTGATAAAGAAATTCCCTACAAAATGATCTACATCCTTTGTCACCCGAGAATGACTCTTTGTCGTTTAAGGATTTTACTGTGGTTGATATTTCAAACTCATTCCTCTCCGAGGACAAAATTTTCAAACCCGGTATCTTACTTTTTTTTTTTTTTTTTTGAAAATATGAAAGAAGATTATAGAAAGAGACTTGTGTGAATAATGGATCTATGAAATACTAGAGGTGTAACATTAAATGGGCTGAATTGTGCTAAATGTTGTCTGGAATGGAAGTTTGTTAATTCAAAGTTGACTTTAAATTGTTTGCTTATAAAAATCCTGCTATGTATTACCATTATTCATGTACTTGGCTAGGTAAGTTGAATTAATGGACAACAGTTGGATCAAAGCTGATATTGGAAACAAGAATTTTAAAGATGGAGTTCAGTATTTTATAGATTTTGCTATGGCTAGAAGTATAAGAGGAACAATTCCATGTCCATGCCTTAAATGTTGTTTGTGTAAGCGGAAGGCAGTCGATGATGCTCATGCCCACATATTGCAATATGGATTTTTACCGGGGTACAAAACATGGACAATGCATGGAGAGAATTCTATACCTTCACAACACTCTCATCCAAGTATTGTTCATGAAACTTCGGTTGGTGAAGATGACATAAGAGGCCTAGTTCGAGATGCTTTAGGTGTAAGTTCCTTACCTTTGAATAACACACATGAAAGTGTTTCCATTCTTGAAGGGAATATCAATGAATCTGATCAAGAAACTACTCAAAGTTCTGATCATGTTGATAAAGAAATTCCCTACAAAATGATCTACATCCTTTGTCACCCGAGAATGACTCTTTGTCGTTTAAGCATTTTACTGTGGTTGATATTTCAAACTCATTCCTCTCCGAGGACAAAATTTTCAAACCCGGTATCTTAATTTTTTTTTTTTTTTTTTTTTTTTTTTTTTTTTTTTTTTTTTTTGAAAATATGAAAGAAGATTATAGAAAGAGACTTGTGTGAATGATGGATCTATGAAATACTAGAGGTGTAACATTAAATGGGCTGAATTGTGCTAAATGTTGTCTGGAATGGAAGTTTGTTAATTCAAAGTTGACTTTAAATTGTTTGCTTATAAAAATCCTGCTATGTATTACCATTATTCATGTACTTGGCTAGGTAAGTTGAATTAATGGACAACAGTTGGATCAAAGCTGATATTGGAAACAAGAATTTTAAAGATGGAGTTCAGTATTTTATAGATTTTGCTATGGCTAGAAGTATAAGAGGAACAATTCCATGTCCATGCCTTAAATGTTGTTTGTGTAAGCGGAAGGCAGTCGATGATGCTCATGCCCACATATTGCAATATGGATTTTTACCGGGGTACAAAACATGGACAATGCATGGAGAGAATTCTATACCTTCACAACACTCTCATCCAAGTATTGTTCATGAAACTTCGGTTCGTGAAGATGACATAAGAGGCCTAGTTCGAGATGCTTTAGGTGTAAGTTCCTTACCTTTGAATAACACACATGAAAGTGTTTCCATTCTTGAAGGGAATATCAATGAATCTGATCAAGAAACTACTCAAAGTTCTGATCATGTTGATAAAGAAATTCCCTACAAAATGATCTACATCCTTTGTTACCCGAGAATGACTCTTTGTCGTTTAAGGATTTTACTGTGGTTGATATTTCTAACTCATTCCTCTCCGAGGACAAAATTTTCAAACCCGGTATCTTCCTTTTTTTTTTTTTCTTTTTTTTTTTTTTTTTTTTTTTTTGAAAATATGAAAGAAGATTATAGAAAGAGACTTGTGTGAATGATGGATCTTTGTAGAAGATTGAAATGCACGTTCCTTTGGTTAAGTTCAAAAAATCCCTGGGGTAAGTTGGAATCTTACGCGTAATAAAGAAACTTATGCGTAGACTTCAAAGTTACGCGTAAGATTGATCTTATGCGTAAACTATAAAGTTATGCGTAAGATTTTATGCGTAAGGTTCAAAGACCAAACAAATCTTTCAAACTTATCCAAGCTTGAAAGATATCCGTAGTCGAAGTATTCCACTAACTTATCCAAGCTAGGGAAGTACTGAGTCACCGTAGCACAAAGAGAAGACCGTTGATGAAGCTTATGCGTAGACTCTGAAACTTAAGCGTAAGATTACATTTTACGCGTAAGATCTGACTTATGCGTAGAAACTTAGGCGTAGGAAATAGACTTACGCGTAGGATTTAACGCGTAGACTTTCAAGTTATGCGTAAAAACAGGGTTTTGACTAGATTTACGCGTAAGAAAAGGGTTTTGACCTTAGTTACGCGTAAGAAAAGGGTTTTAGGCCAAAAGTTATGCGTAAAAAGGACAAAAAGTACTGTTGACAGCTATAGAATCGTACTATTCACCTAAGTTACGCGTAAACTGGTCAGAAACTTGAAAAATCTCAAATTTTTGAAGAAAAAATGCTTAGAAATAAGATACTTTTGATCAAATAACTTCACCAATACTTAGAAAACACTAACTTTATAAGATTTAGCTACCAAAGACTAGTTTTCTAATATCAAAGAAGCTATAAAACCTTAAAAATCACAACTTTATGCAACAACTAAGCTTCAAATCACTATATCAACCTTGAAACTTGTCCAAGCTTCAAGATTTGAGTGAAAGAAACAAAGAAAAATGCAAAAAGATGAAGAATAATGATGAGAACCCCACGTTATCAATAAGAACAACACTTCAATCTCTATTAGGCGAATGATACCACTTGTTAGGTCACACTTTATGTAAACACAAGTATAAGGATGATAGAAATAAGATGAGAAGGAGAGATGGTTGATTAAGACACTATGAGAAATAGAAATGAAAGAGTTTACTTAGAATAATGAATTAACCAACCAAGTTTACAAATGACCCAAGGCTTCTATATATAGGGAAGGAGCAAGGGCAACACTCCCTCTCCTTCCTTTCATCATTTCGTGGGCTTTGAGGCCCATGGGTAACATATCTTAAGCCTAGTAAACTTAATACATTTAGTAAATGAAAGTAAATAATAGTTAAGCAACCTAACATTATTACAAATGACCGAGACTTGATAAAATAGTGAAAACTATGATCCCAACATTTCCAGATTTTTAACTCCTGACGCCGTCAAGAGTAATACTCTGACGCCGTCAGAATGGACCTGCAGAAATTCTTATGTTAAGTTTCTGGAAAATTTCTGGAAAAACTTTGTACTACTTCCTGGAAAATCCTGCAAAACTTCATTATGACTCAATACAAGCATTTGACTCTAACAAATACGAATATACATGTTCATTTAATATTGTGGAGAATCATGATCGGTTTGTTTCTTAAAAACATATTTGGGGTTTCCCCTTACACTTATCTTTTGCAAAAATACCTTTAGGTTGAAGTTAAGACTAGGCCAAACAACATAATAAAGTATTTCCATATTTCAATTGAGAAACATGATCAACCAACAATAAAAATAAAACATGCATACGGAAGCAAATAACAATCAAACAAATAAAATCACACAAAACATGGGTTGCCTCCCAAGAAGCGCTTTTCTTTATTTACGAGTCTTGTAGCTAGACTCAAAGTCATGAGCTATCACGTGATTCGGGTGAGTTCCTCGTTGAGGACATCTTTGGGATCAAACTTAGGTTTCAACTTTCTATCGGTTTCCTTAGTATGGTACGACCTTTCAAACTTTTCTCCATCCGGATCATACAAGGTCATTCTAATATGCCATGACCCGTCACCTTCTTTAGGTGGCTTGTCCCACCTCCATTTACACTTATCTCCCTCTCTTTTCCATTTATTCCTTTCTATGTTGATGGGCATTACGCTTAATAACTCAATCATCTTCCTAAAGACTAAGGGGTCCTCAAAGGGGTCTAGATCCTCATCTCTAGCTATGAGTTGTTCTACCGAATGTGTCTTCTCAACAAACTCCTTCTCTAGATAGAATGGGCATTGAGGTCCTATAAAGTTCCTTTCTATCCAAGGCACATATCTAGATGGTCTCCTATTCATCTCTACCCAATACGGTGTTGGTTCATCATCACAATCATAACTATGCTTCTTAACATCATACACCGACCAAGTATCGCCTTCACCTACCGTTATCTTTGATTCCTTGCAATCTATCATGGCACTAGCGGTTGCTAAAAATCCTCTTCCTACCAATAATGGGCATGTAATGTCACTAACCATGTCTAGGACGTGAAAATCCGCTAATATAGTTAACTTTCCTACGTGAATCCAACCGGGTGTGCAATACTCCCATCCGCTAAACCTATCAATACCTCAGTTTCCTCTAACTTTCCTAGCTTAAGAGCGGTGAATAAGGATAAGGGAATCAAGTTGAGGCTTGACCCTAAATCGGCTAATGTGTCGAAAGCTTCGGATCTTCCTATCTTACAAGGCAAAACAAATATACCCGGGTCATCAAGCTTTTTAGGCAACTTATTTTGAACGAAGGCGGTCCCATTTTTGCCTAGCTTACACTTCTCATATTTTTCTAGGAGGGCACTATAATAGGGAGCACGCGCTAAGACATCAATGACGGGGCGTTCTAGGTGAAGTTCTTTGAATTCATCGTCAAGGTCTTGCGTAAGAGGTGTTTCAACAATGCTTTTGACCGGCTCTATAGTGGGTGTTTTAGTTGATTGGTCCTTTTGGGGAACTTGGTTTTGTTTGAAACACGTGCTCGTTGATTTGACCGAGTAGTATTGTGGACACGAAGTGGGTGACGAAACTGATGATATGGAATTAACGGTTAGTTTCGGATTCTTGACCGTGTCACTCGGGAGTGCTCCCATTTCTCGGTCATTGAGAACTTTCAACAATGCATCAATTCTAGTGGTCATCTCGCTTTGCTTTTGTTTGAAATCGGCTTAAAACTTGGATATGCGAGCTTCTTGAGATGCCATGAACTTTGACATCAATCCTTCAAGATTGTTGGTACTACCATAGTTGTTAGAAGGATTGTTGTTGAAAGTACGGTTGGATGGTGGACCGTTTGGTTGGTAACGATTAGGCGGATTGGAAGAATTGGGTTGATTTTGTTTCCACCTAAGGTTTGGGTGATTTTTCCATGAGGGGTTGTATGAATCACCGTATGTGTTTGGCTCGGGCTTGAAAGTGTACCACTTATCTCCCGCTTCGTCGGTACGCGTGGATGCGTAGTCCGCAAAAGCTGTTCCGGGGAGTTCCACACAATCACGAGTGTCATGGGGACCACTACATAATTCGCAGTAAGAAGTGATTTTGTTCACTTGGCTTGAATGCTTCGGAGCTTCGTAAGATTTCATGAGAAACTTGACTTGGTCCTCAAGTTCCATGATCCTACGGTCGGGAGTGCTTGAATTGTTCTAAGGCAAAGATATTGCCTTGACCGTTTTGTTCAAATCACGGGGATCGTTCCAACTTTCGTTGTCATAGAGAGCAAGATCTTCTATGAGTTCCCATGATTGTTCCGCACTAAGATCACGTAGCTTACCACCGGCCGATTGGTCAATGGTTCGCCTTGTGGAGATGTCGATATGGTCATAGAAGATTTGGACTTGGAGCCAAAGATCTATGCCATGATGAGGGACTTTTTAGAGTAAGTCCTTGAAACGAGTCCATGCTTCATAAAGAGATTCATTTTGACGTTGTTGGAACATAAAGATGTCATTCCTAAGCATAGTAGTTCTCCCCGGTGGGAAAAATTGAGCAAGGAAACGAGTGGTGAGATCATCCCATGTGGTGATGGATCCCGCGGGTAAACGCTCAAGCCATTGACTAGCTTGATCCCGTAGAGAGAATTGGAATAGGCGTAAACGGGTAGTCTCTCTAGTTTCAACACCTAGGTCTATGGAATCTACGATTTTGAGAAAGTCCTTAAGGTGTTGGTTTGGATCTTCGGAACGAAGTCCATGGAATGCACATCCGATTTGCACCAACCGGATGGTGTCGGATCGCAAGGGGGTCACATTGTCTCCGGTGAGCTCAATGGTGTTTCGGTAGCCTTGGTGGCTAGGTCGGGAATACTCTCCTAAGGTTCGGGGCCTAAGGGGTGGGTTTTGTTGTGGTGGGATGATGGGTTCAAAGATGTTACCACCTTCCATGATGTCGGATGGTAAAGAGTTACGAACAAAGGCACGAAGAAATAAGATAGACTAAAGAAGACCTAAAAAATAAAAATAAAATCTTACTAGAAAGGAATCTAGCAAGTAGACCTAATAAAAAGAAATCCTAACCTAGACAATAACTATTCCCCGGGCTGCGGCGCCAAAAACTTGATGCGTGGGAATCGCAACAGGCTTTACCTCTCGAGGGATCTCGAGAGGCTTACAACCCCCACCAGGCAGTGTACCTGATCGTTGTAGTATAGTATAGTGACAAGTACCGGGGGATTGATCGTTCAGCTTAGGAATAGTGTCGCTAGGATTAGAAAACCTAATTAATAGTTCTAAAGGTGAGGGATGATTATTTTTGTATTTTTATATTTTTATGAAAGCAAGTAAAATCTCGGGTTTTGGAAGAGTGGGCGGAATTAGTTGCTATTCAACTAACCCAAAGCTTATATATAATCAAAATAAAATACTGAAAATGAAATTAAACTAAATTATACTAAGGTTGTGAGGAGTAATTGGAAAAATTGTGTTTACTTAGACTTCACTACTCCCTAGATATCTTTTACATGTTAATTACTTGTTATACTTGTATGGATGACGGATTGTATTCCTTAATACCATTCGTGGGGTGGCATACATAACTCCCCAACTCTATGAGCTCTTATCTCCTCCTACACCATGACCCAGCACAACTATAGGGATTGTAAACAGTGGCTCATGCATTAAATACAACCAATAAAGACCTAGTACGCCTCGGTTCATGTTTCTTAAGACGTTCAAGCATGTTACCATTTGGAGATCTGCCAGTTTTCTTAAGCCTAACATATAAAATCATTCATCCAAAACAAGAATAGACAAGTAATCAACACATAATCAACATCTAGGTTTCATTAGATCTAAGCAAACACAACGGAGATCTAGCCTAGCATAGTAGAATTGAGACAAGAACAAGATATAAACAACCAACACATAGACATATTGATTGAATTGGAAGAACACTTATCTCAATTACAATGCAAGGTATCAAGGGTTTGGAACGCTTGAAAAACCTGTAAAAGATACACCAAATTCGTCTTTAGGGTTTCACCAAAACTTCTCCCTTCTTAATGAAAAAACTAGAAAACTATATATAGGAAAACTGGGCTGACGGCGTCAAGACAGCTATGTGACGCCGTCACCTCGCCGCCAAATACTTCCTCGGATGGCCTTGATCTACTTATGACGGCCTATGTGACGCCGTCACCAACCACGGTATTTTATTCTTGCTACTTTGACGCCGTCATGATGACTTTTGACGCCGTCACCACCTACGGTATTTTATTCTTCATGGCTGACGCCGTCAGGGTGTAACTCTTGACGCCGTCACCTAGTAACTTCAGCATGGAAAATTGGTACTTTGCCGTTTTCTTCACTTTTATGCTCCAAAAACGTCCAAAATGGCTTCTTTTCCAGAATTCACTCTCCAAACACCTAAAATCACAAAATGAACGATTTAGGGCAATATTTGATCAAATAAAGTCGGATTCGGGCTTAAATGACCCCCTAAAAATGGATCATTTTTCGCCTCATCAATTGGGCATTCAATTTCTTCCTTAATAGGTCTACCATCCTACAATGTATGTAGCACCTTTAAAATAGTAAAAACAACTAGTTTGTCTTTAAACATTTTGCAGTAATTAGTCTAGCTTCTAATTATAATAACTCATAAAATGTCATACATAATTTTCTGTTAACCAAATATCATATTTGTTACTAAGAACTTGATCACCGAATGAGAATGATAAAATCCCTATGAAAAATATTCGCAATTTTCTTAACTATTAAAAAATTTGCTATGAGTTATATTAGAATTTAGACATATCTAATATTCCTATTATCCTTTCTCATTCATGAAAAGGAATAGGATTGTGTCTCACTCTTCCTTCATCGAAAGGAGACTTCTTTTGTCTTTTAAGTAAATATTTCTTAATCAAACATTTGTTTGAAAACAGAACTAGATCAATTTACCAAAGCCCAAAATACGTTTACGGTTTGAACGTTGCATTAATACATTAAAACGAATTACAAAATTCAATTTCAGTATTTTCGATAATTTAGATCTTTAAGAAAATAAAATACCCATTGGTAAATATTCATATAAACCATAGTATTTTCTTAAAGCTAGGATCCTAATTGACATAGTACCATTACATCAGTTGATCTGCTAGTAATGACAGTATTCAACAAGGTAATTGTCGTACAATAATTGCCAATATCATATTGCAATTCCTAGATTTATGGGATTTACAATCACAAAACTTTTGTAAGCATGTTTGATCCCCATCTTAATGCCTTGAGTCCAAGATCTCACTTCCTACTCAATTTAAGTTGTCTAACTTAAAAACTGCAAACTCATAAATCCATCACATCAGTTGATCTGCTAGCAATGAATTTATGAAAATTTACCTCTCCATTGCAATCTCGCCAAGTTCTCACATGACGTAAATTACAACTTCAAGTGTTCTTAATTAGATGGCATTCGACTTAATTTTATAAGAGTATTAAATTTTGACGTGTAATCAAAATAATGTATGAAGAAGCATGCATACAACTTCATAACATTGGTTTTACAAAACATTTTTATTACCAATTTGCTAAGAGTAAAATAACAAAGTTTTGATTGAGGTATAGGGTTCACCAATTAAAGAATTACCATCAATTATCGTCCACAATATCGTACTTTTGCATAAGCTCGAAAGCTTTATGTTTCGGATAATCATTGTGGAATTGTGGTTAATTCACCCTTAAGATGACAGTGTACATGTAATGGTTGTTCGGCAAGTCTAATTTACACACAAACGAGCGTTAAGACAGAATGTTGTCTCTCTAAGGCCACAATTTAATGCGTTGC